>VNKB01015468.1:0-84122 GCA_008042735.1 Drosophila leontia
CTCACTGCTATATATGTCGGAACGGGCCGGATCGGACGACTATATCATATAGCTCCCATACAAATGTTCGATAAATTTTTAGAAAAAAAATTATAACTTGGCTGTTTTTCAATATTTTTGCATCATTTTTGAGACATAGCCATTTTATATTATTTCAGAATTTTGGTAAAAATTGTATGAAAATCGGACGACTATATCTTATAGCTGCCATTGGAACGATCGGCCAATGATTAGGAAAAAAATTATAACTTCGTTGTTTTTCAACATATTCTTATCTACTTTTAGATGTAAGCTTTTTTTATTATTTCAGAATTTTGGTAAAAATTTTATGAAAATCGGACGACTATATGATATAGCTGCCATAGGAACGATCGGGAAATTAATAGAAATAAAATTATAGCTTCGTTGTTTTTCAACGCATTTTTATTAACTCTGAGATATAAGCTTTTTTTATTATTCTAGAATTTTGGTATAAATTTCATAAAAATCGGACAGCTATATCTTATAGCTGCTAAAGAAGCGATCGGTAAATATATAAAATATATAAAGCTGAGAATGTAAAACTGTAACTGTCAAACTGTAAACATAATTAGTATAGATAAAATGTAATGAAACTCTGTTTTGTGAGTGTTTTCAGCATTTAAATCTATAATATAAACGTAAAAACCAATCTGCAAGGGTATACAAACTTCGGCGTGCCGAAGTTAGCTTCCTTTCTTGTTTTATTCAAAAATAGAGAAGGTTCCAAGTAGTATCGTTATTTTAAATATTTATATAAATCCCTTCATCCATAATCATTTTTAAAAATATTTTGTTATATGGTAAATAATTCACTCAAAATATTATATTAGCATAATAATATTTTTGCAGAGTTTGACAGTTATTTAAGATCAATTTTCAGAAAAAAAACCCTCTCTATTTGTTAATTTTCTTCTTAAAACCGTTCTAAACCATTATTTATAAGATCTTCTAAACAAAAACAAACTCTGACGCATTAAATTCGTTGAAGCCTGATCGCGTTTTAGGCAATTCTTTGAGCACACACACATTTGGCAATTAATATGCGTCATATAATAAAATAATAATAATTGTTAAGCCCATTCCCCCTGAAGCATATGTTCAAATATATATATATAATGCGTAATTGAAGCTTCAAAAATAAAAATAACAAACGATTTCGCTCAAAATTTCGCCAGACTTTCCTTATAAAAAGCGAAGGAACATGCGAAATTGAAAACCAGTTATCATTTGAATTTCTTAAAGACTTCACTTCCAAAAATGCGTTGTCTGATTGTTTTTGCTCTGTTGTCCTTCCTGGCTGTTGGCCTTGTGGCTGCCCGACCAGCTGAGGACGAGGAGGAGGAGTCACCTGTGGTGTCTCAAGATGAGAATTCATCGTCCACCAATGAAGGCGAAGATGAACAGCCTTGGGGAGCTGCTGCTCTGCGGGATCAAGAATCTACCGATGAGGGAAACCAGGAATCTGATAATAATGAGGAATCCGAGCAGGGCATTGGAGATAATTCCGAGACTGAGACCCAAGATGGCACCAGTGGAGACAACTCAGAGACTGAGTCTGAAACTGGATCCACAGGAGATAATTCCGATGCTGAAACTACTGTCGAAGAGGGATCCAATGGAGGTGACTCTGAAGATGGAACCTCTGGTGATGGTTCCGATGGAGGCAACTCCGAAGATGGAACCTCTGGTGATAACAACGTAGAGGAAAACAACGAGGGTAACAATGAAGAAAACAACGAAGAAAACAACGAAGAAAATAATGAAGAAAACAACGAAGAAAATAATGAAGAAAACAACGAAGAAAACAATGAAGATAGCAACGAAGATAATAATGAAGATAACAACGAAGATAATAATGAAGATAACACTGAAGATAACAGTGGAGATAACAGCGAAGATAACAGCGAAGATAACAGTGATCAGGAGGAGGGTCAATCCAAGAATCGTCCTCCCAAGAGGCGTGGGCGCCCCCATTGGTCAAGACGCAATCACGGTCCAGTTTTTATCCATGCCAGGCCTCTTTTCCTTGCCAATATAAATTAATTTAATTAAACATTTATGATTTAAATATAATTCCCCTTTAGGAATTTTCATTGTTATAAAATAAGTAATATTGAAATAAAGACTTTTTTCAATTAAATAATTACAATGCAAAAACGTAATATTAAAAACTCTGGAATACAAATTTCACGAAAATAAGGAAAATTAATAATAACTTGAACTTTAGTAACTGTTTAGATACATTGGAAATACATCGTAGGTAAAATATTAATTGCTACTGCAATTGAACAGCTTGTGGCTTAAATAAATAAAACTTGTAGGTATAAAAGCGAAAGCTGGCTAACTTATTATTTGCAGTAAAATAAAGTGGTTTAAAGATGCGCGCTCTAATCATCCTTGGCCTGATGGCGATATTCCTGTCTTTTTCCCTGGCCTTTCTAATAGTCAATCAGAATGGAAAATTTAACTGCTCTTCTAATCCAAGTGCACCAGGATGTCCATACCAATCGTATCCATGGCAAGGCTTTCCATTCATTTGGCACATTTCACCCACCGATCTTGTGACCTTGACAACTGAAAATTAAAAGCTGTTTTACATATTCAATATGTAATATTTTATTTCCTTTAAATAACGCCTAAAAGTATCCAACAGATATTTTGACTAGGTTTTAGTTTATGACTGTTAAATTAATATGATTAATAAAAAAAAATATTAATTTAATTTCTCAAAATAAAATATATAAATAGGTACAAAATATACACCAGTAATTAAGGGAATTAAAACAAAATGCTAGAAATTTATAAACTATTCCGAAGAAGTATGGCAAGCCATTCTGACGCTGAAGTATATATTTGCATAACTGCAATATAAAGATTACACAGCTTGAAACTTAAACAAATACAGAGTATTTTTTTCCTATAAAAAGGAAAACTGCACATTAGTGACAGTGAACTTAAATAGACTAAAGATGCGCTTTCTAATCGTATTTGGCCTGGTGACTACTCTTCTTGGTATTTCCTTGGCCTTGACATTGCCAACTGATTCGAGTGGCAAACCATGTCCTTATTATGGAGGTACTCCAGAATGTCCCAGCGTTTTGAAACCGTTTCCGGGTTACCCCTATCTCTGGTATTATCTCACCAGGAGACCAGCTACCTGAAGAAAGTATATTTTAATAAATATGTTAAAAGGTTGTTAAAATTTGATTTTGTTCTCTTAAATGCAATTAGTCTACAATTATTTGCAAGTGATCAAGAAATATATACAACCTAAAAAAGTGTGCATATTGCAGCCGGAATATATACATATATATTTTTGTATGTCATTATACCGATTGAACAGCTTGTAGCTTAAAGCAATTACAAATAATTAAATATCACTAATTAAAACAAATAAAAGTGGTCAGTACTTCCTATAAAAGGGAAAGCAATACTGCATATTAGTTGCAGTGAATATAAGCTGGAGAAAATATGCGCTTTCTAATCATCTTGGGTCTGGTGACTTTTTTGTCCTTTTCCTGGGCGGCCACATGGCCAGTAAAGCAAATGCTGCCTCTAACTGATTCTCCAAATAAAGATCCTGTCCGGCGAGGCTCTGGGTGGCCTTTGCACACTAGCACCACTCAGTTTGTGCCACCTCTAACCAGATGTAATTTTTCAAGGTTAAACAATTTATAATTTTATTTAAATAAAACTATAAAGTCGTGCTAAAATAATACTAGTTAATAAGTTTACTCATCGGTAGGGAAAGCTTTCACATATTGCAATTAAAATATGTGTTTGCTGACAATATAATCTTATGATTGTTCAGCTTGTGGCTTACAACTTTTACAATGGCATTAAACAAATAAAAATAAAACAAAGAAAGTAGCCAGTTTGCCATATAAAAAGGCAAGCCAAACTGCTCATTAGTTGCTGTGAAAATAAGCTGGAAAAAAGATGCGCTTTCTAATAATCTTGGGCTTGGTAGCCTTTCTGGCCATATCCTTGGCGGCTGCTTGTCCTGCTGATCAGAGTGACAGCAATAATAATAGTTCAGCTGAGAGTGGCAGTAGCAACAACAGCACAGAAAGTGAAAATGATTCAGAAGGTTCCGGCGGTGGTCCAGTTATATCACCCAGGCCCAGATGGCCCCGTTGGGGCGGCATTGGTCCTGTGGTCCTGATCCCTCGCCCCACCAGACTGGGAACTCTGTAGAACCATCTCAATGGAAACCTCCACTGAGCGCGAATCACCCAACAAAATAAAAGCTTGTAAACTTTCCACTGAGACAATTGTCCAAACAACCAAAATGGGTAAATAAAGATTTTTGGTAATAATCGGCCAACAAAATTTGCGCGACTTTTCCTATAAAAGGTGGGGTCTTGAGCGAAATTGGAAAGTAGTTATCGTAATACCTTCGTTGACTTCAAGTACAAAATGCGTTCCCTGATTATTGTTGCTCTGTTGGCCTTCCTGGCTGTTGGCTTCGTGGCTGCCCGCCCGGCTGAGGATGATGATACTGCTGTCGAGGAAGTGGCTGATGGAGAGGATACTGCGGCTTCCACTGGTGATGAGGCAACTCAAGATACTGATGCTGAGGATACCAATGCTGAGGAGTCAACTGGCGAGGAAAACGAAGGAGATGCTGCCAGTGAAACCGAAGGAGATGCTGTCAGTGAAACCGAAGGTGACTCTGCCAGTGAAACTGGAGGCGACTCTGCCAGTGAAACTGAAGAAGACTCTGTTAATGAAGAGTCCAGCGATGCTGATTCCGCCGAGGAAGAAACCACCACCACCGCTAAGCCCAGGAAGCACACTCGTCCCTTCTGGCCCAGATTCGGTGGTCACGGTCCAGTCGTGGTCCGCAGGCGTGGTCTCCTGCTCCGCAGGGCCTAAACCTTCTATCTTCTTCAACATTTCTGAAATACTTTCTATAAACTTTAAAACTTCTCCTTCTCTAAATAAAGAAACCGAAAATTTCTAAGCCAAAATTTCTTGATTAAAACAGTTGTTTTCAATGTCGAACCGAACAGTTTTCGTTAGAACGTCAACGAAATGCGAGTGGTATTTGTTTCCAGTCTAATTGTCTTTTTGGGCATTAGCCTAGCCTCCTCAAAGCTTTTGGGGGAGTCTTCTAATCGGGCTGAATTAAGGCGGCTGAATAAATCGGATATGGCAAAAATGATAGAGGACTCAAAGTTACTAGAAAAATTAGCAAAGGAAACTTATTTCGGTAAGGTGCCTACTTCTGAGGAAACATATAAAACCAAGGATCCCACGAGCGACGAAACATATCTAAGCAAGGATCCTACAAGTGAAGAAACATATCTAAGCAAGGATCCTACGGATGAAGAGACTTATCTAACTAAAGATCCTACTGCAGAGCAGACAAGAGATGCAACTGGTATTAGTGGAAAGGAGGAGGAGGAGCTTCTAGCTGAAGAGGATGACGAGGAAGAGGACGAAGCCACTGTGGATAAACCCACTGATGCTGTGCCCTTGAATTTCCTTAAATATCCCGAATATGTAGAGGACTTTAAACCATATCCACGATTTGCTATCCTACGAAATGGTTACGTACATCACATGAATTTGGAATTTTAGTTATAATGACAAATTTGATATATTTGATCCTAAAGTGTCTCTGGAATATGAATTTATGTTTGAAAATTCACTTTTAAATATTAAATATAAACTTTTCCGACGTTGAATCGAAATTTTGACTTAAAAATGTTTCCTTTTTTTAATTTGTATTGCCAATCGATATTTCCGATTTAATTCTTGATATATATTTTTATCGATTAACATCTCCAATATGCGCAATCAGTCAGAAAATAAACTATAATGACGTGTTCTTTAATACAATGTGGGATTGTTTTGCAAGATGGGGGTAATTCCGGCATCAGAGAGGTTTACACAGCTGTGACTCTAGACAAAGGTCCACAGAGACGCTAGATCTGGGGTATCTCTAAACAAGAGTTTGTTTTTCTGTAGCTCAACATTGCCTATCGGTGGAGACAGTGTTTTCCGAACCAAACATTTGAATAGTTTTAACTCGAGTGGTCAGAATGCGTCTCACCTTTGGAGCTTGGTTTCTGGCGACTCTTGTGGTGATTCTTATAATGATCACAACTGCTGAATCCATTGGAAAATCGCGGAATCGAGAGGATCGTTTTGATCTGGAAAACGAAAGCCTCAACTCATGTGAAAGTGCCGAGAGTGGGGAAGAGTTTAGCACCTGCAGGGAGACACAAACTGAATATCCAAAGCGAAAGATATTTCGATTTGCCATTTAAGTCTAAATAATTTGATTGGAAATAAAATAGATTATTAATAAGTAAACAATTATATTTTATATGTTATATCAATTTTCATATTTTTATCTTTAAGAGAATGTAAATAAATAACAATTATAAATAATATTATCAGGCAAAAACTTTTTGAAATAATTTAAATAAATTCAAAAAGTAAAAGGGAAACCATTATTATTGTTAAAGCTGTATTTAATATTTCTTAAAGGCTCAAGGCTTACACAAATAAATTAATGAAATGAACTTAAATCGAAATTCTCCTTTCAGAAAACCAAACTCTATCCAATAATGGTTATGGTTAGCTCAGCGGTCCTAGGAGCCGCGGCCGGCACTGGCCTTGCCCTGCTCCTGGCCGTGACTATTGTCATGTACCGCTACTATCTCTTGCGCAAGCGGGGCAAGGAGTGGGACGAGCTGGATCGCTGGGAGGAGACCCGCATCATGCGGAAGCTGCAGATGAAGGTAGGTGGAATGACGCACGGTCATCGCTAATGTCTGACGTTAACAATTCAAGAAATACGTGCGTCTTATAAACTCCAAATATAAATAGAAATGAAGCGAACAGTGCGACAACTCAATAATTATAAAAAACAAAAAACAAAACGGAAGTAAATAAATAAAATACGTGCCATATTGAATAACTGCAAAGAGAAGTATATATCATTTCAATATTTCTGCGATGACTTGAATAAAATATAATAACAATAAATAACGAATCAGGTTCAAACAACTTATTTGAAATCCCAATGACCTTATTACTAACCCCGTTAGGGTGAGGTGGTTAAGGTTTCTAATAAATGTGAAATACTATACATAATTTTCAAGTAATTCTTATATATTAAATATTCTCAGAATGTTTTTTTTTAGGTTTTATATATTTTTTTAATTATTTGTTTTAACCGACTTGAAATTTACATTTTTTAGACATTTTGGTTGACGTGGCGCCACTATTTTAAGCGAATGCAGCGGCTATTCTTGGAACTAGAGTAAAATACATGTATTTTACATATGTGTATAAATAATACTGGTTTTTTTAAGGCCTTTAAATACATGTCTACGAATAGGGGTTGCTCTTTGATAAAAAATCTTTTAAAAAAGCAATAAAATACTTTACAGAAATATTTTAATCTTTATAATATTTTATTTTTAATACATTAGTGAACAACTTATTAAAAAAAAAAACCTAGGTCGAATGCTTAATTGTTTCAACCCAAAAGAATATATTTCTTGGCATAAATAAATCAAATTAATTATTTAAGTAGACTTATCTCTTGTTTTATGATATTAAAATTTCCTAATTTTGTTTTTTTGCTTAGTACAAAAATTAATATTCTTCATAAGTGCTCATAAATAATTTGTAATAATTTTATATGAAAGTTAGAGGATTTTTAGGATTTAATTATCGAATATTTTCTCCGTCTAAAGAATCTTCTTTTCCGAATAAAAATGCCAATATGGAGGATCTGATTTGTATCTATTTATCATAAGGCAGTTAACTGAATCGAGCTGCCATTTTGAATCCTTGGGAAATTAAGGGATCGCTGACAACCGCAAGGATACAAATGTATCTGACGCTCGTGCGAGCGGCTGCAATCCAATGAATACGATGGCAACGTCCCCGAAGCCGTATCAAAATCTGTTTCATTATGCATTTGATATAACCCAAGCCGAGGGTAGTTTTGATATGGAAGCAAACACTGGGGAAAATTGCACAAATTAGTTGTTAATTTAATTCTTTTATTTTGAAATATTTCTAACTTGAATGTATATTAACCTTGCATTTTTCTAAATGTCTTGGCTGAATATTGGGTTTTTTCTATTTAAATTCAAAGTAAACTCCTGAATTGTATGAAGCATTTTCTCTTGGTGTATGGACGGCCATGGTGACCTAGCCCAACGCGTGCTGGCGGAAAGGGGAGGCTTCGGATCTGATCGGATCGCTGAAGCGTTTTATGATTGCAAATGTCGTTTTTATTAACTAACTGGCTTTGCTCGCTGACAGCGGGGTAAGTGGCGGCCTTAAGGGTGCTAAGCGTTTCTGGTTTCGTTTTGTTTGCCGTTTATTATGTAATTTGATTAGACGTTAAGTGTTTAAGTGTTTTTCCCTTTTTTGGGATTTTTTTTTGGGGTGGCACTGCCATCATTCCCCAGGTTTACAATTTACAGTCCAAGCCCGAGACAGGCCCTTCAAACTGGCCACAATATTGACCACAATAAACAGAGATAGAAAAGGAGTCGAGGGTCCTGATTAATAGCATTGTCCGGCGGCCTTGACCACAGCTAAAAAAGAAACCTATAAACCTCCATTTAAACGGCGGGCTTGGTTGTCTTCTCTATTTTTTAAGGGACATTTCGCCTTACCTGGATCCCTCTTTGCCCAGCACGATCACTCTTCTCCAGAGACAAAGAACAAAACAAAAGTGCAGATCACTGCAAGTGCGGATCGTGTGTGGGTCCTTTGTCCGGTGTCCTTTGTCCATTGTCCAAGGCACTGACTTTTCATTCATGAAAATATTCGAGTATTATTTTCAGCAAAAGAATGAAGAACTTTCCCTTTGTTTTGGTCAACAGTTTTTTGGCATTTGGCGGTGCAGCACTTTGATATTTGTTTTCTATAGTTTAAAATATAGAAAACGTATAGGAATACGTCTCACAAAGAAGGTAACTTTCGCTAAGAGATGTCACACATTTTTCTTATTTTTGTATTTATCTTTCTTATTTTTTTTAAACGAAGAATATCAAGCAAAGGGATTTTAAATTAAAAATCGAGTGGCGTTTGAATTTTTTTAGTAAAATGAAATTATACATTTAAGATCCAGGATGTATTTTGTATTATTTAAATAGCTTTTTATTATTTTTATTATTATTAAAAAATTTCAAATAATTAAACAAATTGTATTTCTCTTTTCTGGTATTAAATATACATATTTTTATTAATTATAAATCAACTGTAATCTTTACAAAACATTTTCCAATTTAATAACAAATTAAACATCCAATTAACGGCCATTAAAACCGACCTATAACCAACCTAAATAAAGTATCCTTAAGCAGGACCTGAGGCCTATTGACTCAGTAACACGCAAAGCAGTCAGACGCAACCTCAAAGCTCATTCGTAAATTATTCAGGGGTAAATAGAAATCATTTCGTTGGGCATATGAAACGGCTTCAGCTATAATGAAGTCATATTTGTAAAATCAACAAATAAATATACAAAACCAAATAAAGAGAGCGAGTGGATAAACAAACCCTCGGCAAAGTAGCAACAATGGCAACTACAACAATCCGTCAAGATGCAAATGTCACAACCAATTAATGTCAATAAATGATTAACCCGGACATAGGGGTTTTTTTTTTTTTATATATCACAAAAACCCTCTCAATGGTGGTTGTTCGTACCGAAACACCCCTTTGATGGCCAAATCCGGTTTCAAAGTTTTCCTTTTTCCCTCATCTCAGTTAGTTTTGCGTTGTATCCATATCAAAAAATTGAGGGGAAGTGAGGAATTCGTCATGCTTTCATTTGTTCAGTGTTTAAGCGAGTTTTGTTCACAATTAAAATGAAATTGTGCGCTTGAATGAACTCTGATGCTATCTGAGAGATACAAATATTTGTTAAGAAAAGAAATTCAAAAATTCAAATTTCCATATTTAGAAATCTGTAACAATTGTTGTTCCAAGACAGAGCCCAAGTCAATAGCACGATCTAAAATTAGGGAAAAAAAGGACCTCAGCCCAATCGAGCATGAAGTAATCGCAGACAAAAAACGGAAGTGGTCAATGGAGAAAATCTCAAGTGGCCAAAGGCCTCGAAACAATTGGTAAAAGGCGGTCAAAAGGACCTCTCGCACGAGACCAACGCAACGCCCAAAGAGCAGAAATTCCGGCAAAAATATCAACACAACAGGCAGCTGCTCTCGATTTCGATATTGACCAATATCGATCCTTGATCCTTTTGCAATCCCATTTCTGCACGGCCCGCCAATTAAGCAGAAGCCAAAAAAAAAAAAAGAACCTTAAAAAGTAGGCGAAGACTCGAAGGATCGCCTACGTAGAAGCCAGGGGTCAACAATTAACGTCAGCAATTGTGATCCGTTTTATAGCCACTTAACATATGATCAACTGCCAGGACAGGACTACAGGCGACAAAGCCGCACCTACGGACAAAGCCGTGAAAAGGACAATTATAGGTAAATCCTTAAAGTCAGTTAACAAATGATAAAACTGCCGCCATAATTCTGTGTAATGTAGCCCAAAAACACGGCTCTGGGCGACGCTCTGTCTGGCCCAGACAGACCTCTAATACCTGGCCCAAAACACACACAGACACACACAGGCATACCAACAATGGCACAACGTGCGTCGTGTCTGAGATTTGTCAAAGGACACAACTGCATCCATGAATGGACTGCGTCTGAATGGATGATCCCTGCCGCATTGTTCCCCCGAAGTTGCACAAGCAGCAGAATGCATCAATAAAATTACGCCAGGGCAAGGAATCAAAGGAGACAAGATATACAATGTGTGAGGAGATCGCAGGAGTTGGAGTTGTAGCTGGAGTTGGAGTTGGAGAAACAGAGGTAGCGGCTACCACTTGGGCCATAAGTTGCCATGAAATTGGCATTAAACGCTTCGAGGGCTTGCAGTTTTCAATGGTTGTAAAATTAATCGATTCGATTGTGGAGGGTTATTGGAGAGGTTTCTCTCTTTCGTTTATTTTATTTTATTTCCCTTAAAAGGACACATGCCGTGGGGCATTCTTACAAGGGAATAGGTAAAACTAACGTAGAAATTATAGAATAGAATATTAACTATTTATGGAATATTTTTTTTAAGGTTAAATACATTTTGTATTTTTGTTCTATATTAGTAAGCTAGATTCATAAATATCATTATAAACTTTTCTAAATTAACAGGTCCGAAGTACTTAAAAAAATAGATAAAGATTAGCATAATTTTTGTACTTTAAATGGTTTAGAAATTAATTTGTTAATTTTTATATCAACCTAATAGTTTTTTATTGATTTGTATTTTTCATTTTTTTTCTGAATGTTTTATTATAAATAATGGTAATGAACAATTATAATATGATATTTTTATTAAATAAACAAACTAATTTTATAGGCTTAAACTGTTCTGAATAAATATTATATTTTGGTTTCTGTCACTAAATATAAATAAATAAATATTATATTGAGTAAATACATCTTTTAAATATTTAATATAATTTTTAAATATTTTATTTCAAAATTATTTCAATATTAAAATCTCTTATAAGTAATTTAATCTAGTTAAGCCCGAACTAATTCAGTTTCATTTAAAAAGCTTTTACGCACTCGCCTCAACTTTCAATTAAACTCGAGTGATAATGAGAAATGGAAAAGGAAGATTCGTTCCGCCAGGACACACTCGCACACACACACACTCTTCTCCGCCATTGTTCCTCACACAAACACAAACTGAGATACGAATACAGTGAGGCATCGCTTACCTGCCATTGTGAGTGATCGAACGTGGAATAAGGGCGGAGCGTAAATGGCAACAGTTGCCGCTAAATGGTGACCAAATGGCCGGAGCGACTCGGGCCAAACAACCCTCGAATTGGTCCTTAGGGGTGGGTTAACCCAAGACCAACCCTCAGCCGGGTTCTTGAGGTATATAAGAGAGAAGAGCGGGCCCAGCAGCCAGACAGTCTCGCACAGTCAGCGATCGTGTTCACTACTAGCTCCTCAAGTAGATCTTTCCGAAAAAAAAACCAACCAAGATGTCACGCTCTTTTCTTATGGATTCCCTGCTCAGCGACCGACCGAACCTGAAGAAGGAGTCCAGTGGAAGTCCCTCCGCTTCAGCCTCCGCTACCGCCGCTGCTGCCGTGGCCGCAGCTGCCATGTTGCCTTCAATTCCGATGCTTCCATATCCGGCCAGCTATGTGGGTAGCTACCTCTTCTCCCTGGGCATTCAGCAGCAGCAGCAACAGGCCGCCGCAGCAGCTGCTCTCCAGCAGCAGACGCTCCACTCCAGTGCCACCTCCAGCTCCAGTCCCACCTCGCTGTATCATCCATACGCCCAGTTGTTTGCCCCGAAGCGCAAGTCTAGCGGGTTTGGCAACTACGAGAGCTGTTATCCTTCACCACCGCTGTCTGCCAATCCCAATAGCCACCAGGCTCAGCAGCTGCCTCTTCACAGTCTCTACGGAACTCCAGGTGTCCATGGATTGCCTCTGCCCGAACCCGGCAGCTTCTGTACATCGCCTTCGGCTTCGTCTTCCGCCTCCCAGGATTATGCCAACAACTACGATGAGCCGCAGGGAAAGCGCTTCAAGCACGAGTCCTCCTGCTCGCCCAACAGCTCGCCACTGAAGGTGCCTTCAACCGGTGCTGCCCAGGATATCACGCCTTTGATCAACGACTATGCTGATTCCAGCAAGAGGATCCGCACGGCCTTCACCAGCACTCAGCTTCTGGAACTGGAGCGTGAGTTCTCGCACAATGCCTACTTGTCCCGTCTGCGGCGCATTGAGATTGCCAACCGGCTGCGTCTCTCTGAGAAGCAGGTGAAGATTTGGTTCCAAAATCGACGCGTTAAGCAGAAGAAGGGCGGCTCCGAGAGTCCCACATTTAATCTGTCCACCAACTCTGGTAGTGGTAGTCCCCAGACATCGCCGGTGTCCCCGCACCAGGCCAAGATCCACGAGCTGAAAGTGGAGGCGTAGGAAAAGCGATGAAAAGAAGTCAACAATTGTACAGTAGAACTTAGTCTGTTGTTAGTTTTAATTATGTTAAAACCTAAAATAAATTTAAATTTAAAATAAAACAAAACGTGATTAATTAAAAGAAATAATTATTAGCATTTTTTGGGCTACTCTAAATTTTATTTAGAATTTATAATTCAATCCAAGCAGCCCTGGTTTAGCTCTGTCATTTTTTGATCACCAAAAAATTCAGAAACTAAAAATTGAATTCCTGCCTTCCACCATGGCCAATCTCTACAACGAACTGAAGACCGAGTGGAGCAAGTATGCTCCAAATCTGGAACACTGTGCCAGCTTGCTGGACGGTTTCAAGCTGGAGCTAGTGCGTTCCAACTTTGGTTCACCGCAGGCACCGTCCAGTTCAAAGCAGAAGGAGCAACTGGTTCGTTACCGGGAGATGCTGGAGATCGCCGTGGAGCACAGCATTGCCACTAAGGACTATGCCGCCTTTGAGCGGTACATGGCCCAGCTGAATACCTATTATTTCGACTATGACAAGGTCCTGGAGCCGTCGGTGCACATGCACAAGTTCATGGGCCTGAATCTGCTCTACATGCTGGCCACCAATCGGATTGCAGATTTTCACATTGAACTCGAACGTCTGCCGATGGCTCTGCTGACCAACAATAATTTCATCAAGCCGGTGTTGAACCTGGAGATCTACTTCATGGAGGGCAGATACAACAAGATTCTGCAGGCCAAGAAGTCGCTGCCGGCGGAGATATACACAAATTTCATGAACATGCTGGTGGACACGGCTCGCGATGAGATAGCATCCTGCTTGGAGAAGTCCTACGACAAGATAGCGCCCAAACTGGCCGCCCAGCGCTTGGGTTTTCGTACTGGCAGCAAGGAGCTCTCGGACCTGGCCGAGCGGCGTCGCTGGAATGTGGACGACGAGGGGAACTACGACTTTTCCGGACTCAATACCAGGCAGGTGGAGAAGGTCTCGGCCAAGGATATAGCCAGTTGTAATTTATCTTATGCCCAGGAGTTGGAGAAAATCGTTTGAGGAGCGGATAGAAATAGCTCTCCCCCCGATATTGTTATATTTAATCCACTCAAGCAGAAAATAATGTCCGAAATTTACACATTCATCGGAAGAAATTAAGTAAAGCGGCAACCGGAAATTTGTCAGATTTAATTTTTCACACATCTCAGCAGTGTGTCTCGTTCGTTTTATTTTATTTTGAGTTTCTTTTTTTTGGCATAAAATGTGCAAAAATTGAGTTGCTCGCAGGGCCCATAAGTCGACAGGCCTGACAAATTGTCGGTTGGGAAAAATCTCGTTTGCAAATCTGTCATAGGATAATTGTTAGACTTGGGCTTAGTGGAGTGGTGATGATATAGGATGCCAGTTATGCTGATGGGTTTCATAGGAAAGCAGTTAGGAGGGGCTGGAGGAGATCGTTAAAGGATATATGTATGTGTTTATTATTCGGAGAATGAGGTTTTTGGCTTTTAAATTATTTTCTTGTGTCGTTTTGTTGGAATTTTCCTTTTAATTTTAATGATTAATACTTTTTTTTAGTATTATAATATTTCCATGACAAACTATATACATACCTTCAATACCGTTACTGAATTAGTTTCACAAGGACTCAAAAGATACCCTGTGTGGTCTGCCACCGATATTCAACCGCAAAAGCGACATATCTGCCGCATCATTCAAAATTATAATAAATCAAGGACATTAAGGGACATTTCGAGAGGAGGTGTGGAGTGAGATACTTTTTAGCATTTCCCACGACACTTCAAATTGCACAAATTGATGATGTCAGAGAGCTGGACCGAGATGCTTATCATCTGAGATATTGCAGCGATTTGTCCAAAATCGATGTTGAGTGACAAACCCGAAACGAATCAGGCGCAACAAAAACCTGCCCGAGCCGACTCATTCAGCATTCATTCAACGGCGGACAATTCCTCAATGGAACCGAGGAACCTCTGAACTTGGAACCGAAACGGAGACCGACTAACTCATCCGTAGTAACTCAACCATTGTGTGTGCGATCCCAAGGGGTGCGGGTGCGGTGCTAATAAACGCAATTGCACCTACGCCCCTCTGGGCCTTCGGTCCGAAAATGGAAATCGGAATGCGAATGGCCAAAATAGCCCAGTCGGCGGTTTTAAACGGAATTTCGAAAGACAATCAATTCCCTCTGGCTCTATTCTTGAAATTTAGGGACTCTCTCCTTACCTGATTTCGATCCTGATCGTTATCCTCGGTGCCTGGGCTCAAGTGTGCGCCTCTTCCACTTGAGCTGAAGAGCTCGTCCTCTTCAGTCTCAAGTGCTGCATCAGCAGGTAGGATCTCTCAGTAGGACTCTTGACTCCTTTCAAGGATCTGCAATGTTTGCCAATTCATTCAAGGAGCGCAGCGAAAATGTTGTGCCAAAATGTGTGTGTTGCGTAGGCTGTTGGATCCTTATCGATTTTCTGTGATTTGATTTTCAAAAAATTACTGATAACATTTGGAGTTAGTCGTGTGGATGCTGGTAGTACTCTTGCTGAGAAAGTAGCATGGGAACCTTAAAGTGAGTAAAATCGAGGTTAATTATAGGATTTTAAAATCAGAAGGCATCTGGGAAAATTATAATTGGTTTAAGCAATTTCTGGAACTGTTATATTGTTTTACAGTTGCAGGATTTGTAAGGTATTTTTAAGTAATATTAAAATATGTAATTTAAAGTAATATAACTGCAAAGGAAGAGTCCAAATTATCTAATGAAATTTTTTAAAATAAATACACTCATAGGAAATTTTTTTTTATATTTAGGAAAAACAGCCCTAAAACCGAAAGAAATTTTCTAGAATTAAGAAAAAGATTCCATGAATTTTAGGGCAAAGGCAAATCAAGCCACCATTAATAATTTGTTTTGGGTTAATTTTTCTATTTTCCTCAAATTTGGGTTGTTCTTTATGCGTCTCGTTTAGTGCCTTTTTTAATTCAATATCCTAGAAGATATCTTTCACCTTCTTAAAAATGTTTCAAAATTTCCAACTTTGTGCCATAAACAAATTTGCATATACCTCCCGAGGGTTCCTCTCTTCCAGTACCTTTAGTCAGATGTCCTGGCAACCTGCAAATGCCCCCCCGCTAATTTGTAGAAACTCCTCGCTGAGTTTGATCTCCCGCCTGGCAGACACTTCATGAATGAATACAGCCTCAAGTGCAGAACCTCTTCAGTTTAAAGTGGAATCTTTTTTTCTTCAATCGCTCTCATGAATGAATGCACTGCACTGCCTGTCTCAAGGCTGGGAAATTCCCTTAAGGTCCATTCGGCCTGTTAAAAGATCATTAGGCCCAACGCTTCTGGCTGGAACAAATGCAATTCCGTTGAAAATAGCCCGCCTACCTGAATGGCGGATGAAATGGAGAGAAATTTGTCAGGTGTTCGACTTTGAACTGTCTAGACAGTGTGTCGCCAAGGCGTAGGAATTCTTTAAATTCCCTGTGGTGCAACGGTTGTGGTCTCAAGTGTTTAATTTGAATATTTTTCAATTTGTACGGTCTAGGGATGGGGAAACTAATTCGATAACATATAGGATATTTACATGTTTTTATAAGGCACAGATGTAGATTCCTTCTTTTATATTTATTAATTTTTTTTGTAAGGAAGTTCCACACTATTTAAGTCATTTATCCTGATAAGTTTTATTTTAGATTTACATCCCATTTCCCAATCCAAGATAACGTAAAAAGCTTTCAGCATTTCACCTCCTAACTTTTTAGTACCTCCCCCAACAAAGCTCTCTGCTATAGAAAACTAAACACAAAGCTTACAGGACATCTGGCCTTGGACAACTTTCCCCAAAAGCTTGCAAGCTTTTGCCTCTTTATTAGAGCCACCTTTCACCTCAATTTCAGGGTTAAACTTTCGTTATTTCGGGGCCACTGGGTTGTCTGGGGAAACGGGGCGGATGGGCAATAAAACAACTGCAGACCGAGGTAAATCTAAGCTCGCCGTCTCGAAATCCTTTAAGCTTATGCAAATAAAAGCGTGCACACAAAATAAATAAATTAACTGTGTATGCTTATGTGTTTGTACGTACTCTGTGGGGCTTTTCTGCTGGTCAAGCAAAGGTAAACATGGCCAAAATGAGTTTTCACTTTTCCACAAATTGTGTTTTTCTTGTATTTATTTTTTTTAATAATTAGTTCCACCTTTTTTTCAACCTAGATTAAACACATATTTATGGCAATTCACCCGTAGAATCCTGCCAATGTTCACGGGTCACGCAATAGGGGATTTCGACCATATATGTGTTGGCCATATGAGAAGCAGCTAATTGACCCATTAAAGCGGCCTCTAAACATTGTTGCTCCTTGGAGTGCTTTTTAGGTCACAGGATGTGTGAAGCCATAAAATTGGAGCGCGCTGCCACAACTCTTTTTGATTATTTTCTGGCTTTTTCTAAGGAAAAATCAATTTTAAAATCCAGGATAATTTAAGACAGTGCAATCTTAGTTAATTATAAAGATTTTATTTGAAATATTTTTATTACTTTTGAAATAACAATTAAAGTTTATTGAAATAAATTTAAATTAGCACAGCAAGGAACAAAAATTGTTGTAGTTCTAACTATAAACTAATTTTGTTTTGATAACCAGAAAACCCTTTTCAGGCTAAGCTTTCTTTCCCGTATATTTCATTAAAGTTTTCCTATTGTGTGACGTTAACTAAATTTACTGCATACAATGCCTTCGCAGAATTCCAGTTTCCAATAATTATGCCTTCATAAAAGATTTCAATTTGCTGAGCATCCCGCAGCGGTGGATGGTCCCCTATCGGGATTGGAAACGGTATACTCCTCCACCTCCCCGTAATCGGTTTTCCCTCGAAGGCTACGTGAAGATGACGATGGCGATGGAGCCAGCACGTCATCGTCCTTGGGCACTCTGTGCATTGTATTTAATGAACTTGTTGGCAACCGTTCTGGTCACATCATCATCCGCACATTGACTTGGGTCCGGGGATATGGAATACGGCCAGGGATCTGGGTTCTGGGGATCTGGTCTGGAGCGGAGCAGAACGGAATGGAAGGGCAATTTCTGTGGCGCCCCACAGTCGTTGAGTGGCGCCTGTTTAAAATGAGTTTTGTCGCTTCGTTATGCAACTGACTATGTACTAGATATTGTCAGAGAAAATCACTTGAAGAAAATTTGATTTATTAGGGAAATTTAAGTTTGATATAGAAGTGAATTGATTTAGAAAATGATGAGATTGAAACCATTAAATTTATTGAAAATGTTGGACTTATCAAGAACAAATATTCTTAATTAGTCAAAGCTTAAAAGAAATTCATAGTAATCTTAAGAACAATATCTTTAGAAAACTAAAAGCCAGTAAAAATTCTTTAATAAAACTTAAATCAGTCCTGGAACAGCTTTGGCTTTTTAACAGTTATTGAATTAATATTATTTCTATATTTTTACCTTCTATTTAATATTAAATTTAATTTTAAATATATAAATCCCATATATTCTGGTTAAAAAAGTAATTTTTCTCAATATCGCTGACAGCGAAAGATAGAAAGAAGAAAAGAAATAAACATACGCACAGGACTAGCTGCTCAGGACGATGTAATTATGATTGTAGCATATGCTAGGAGGCGCCTACACACTGTGAGGACAATGTCCTGTCGCCGGCTCTTGCCCCAATGGAACCCAGCCTCGATGGACAAGTGAATTTACATATGGAAAGGGAAATGGGAATCAACAGAAATATATATTTGTATCTATATATACATATATTCTTATTTCTCTGTATCTGTTTATGTGCGTATAGATTACAAGTGAAACTGAATTTATTGCCAACATACGCATTGAGTGGCACGTGTCCGGATTTCAATTATATAAAAAGCTTAAAACACACACAATCGCATATGGCACAGGCAGGCAGGGCACCTAAATATATATATAAATATGTTTATATAGGGACATTAAAGCCTTGGCAGTTTGAAATTTAAACGGTTGTTGAGCCAGCTAGACAACTTTTGGCCCAAATGAAATCAAAACAAAGACAAAGTTCACTCACTCACGCCTCCGCAAAGATGGGCCTAAAGTGAATGAACTTCATGGGCTTGGCGGGTAACAAAAAAATGAAAAGTGGAAAATGGAAAATGGTAAATGGGTTGTGTCTAAGCCCAAAAAGCAAGGTGCCAATGTAAAAACGCCCTTCTCTTTGCCGGCTAATCTTTAAGATTAAAGTCATGGCTGAATATTAGCTGCTGGGAAAGGGAGGCCTGTCGGTCGGCTGCGAATGCGAAACCCTTGGAGGAAAACATCTGCCGAAGTACAACAAGCTGCCTAAATTCAGTCAAAAAATACGACAAAAATAAGGAAAACGAGAAAACAACAGAGCCAGAGCCAGAGCCATTGCTTTTTGTTTATTAAAAGAGGCACCAAAGAAACAAAACAAAAAAAGAATGAAAGAAAGCAGCCAGAGATGAAATGAAATCAAGTCGAGAACAGCGAACTGGCAGAGCACATAAATAAATATGCCAGCATATCTGCAGGGCACGACGAGGTTGACAATTTGCGCCCCCTTGCCACCCAACATCCTCCAACCCTAAATGGGTTATAGTCGCTGGCACAGGTGGCCGCCTCTGGGGCTTACGAAATGTAAGCAACTTGTTGCTGAAACAGAATCCCAAAAAATGTAAGGAAAAGCCAGAGAAATGAAAGCGAAAGCGATGGAAAATAGAGGAAACGAGAGATGGGTATAGAGTACCTAACATATAGCTGTGTGCAACAAGCTGTCTGTCGGGCCAGAACTTTTTCTCTGCGGAAAAGGGGGCTTGAATAATTTAGCCCAAAGAGGAAAACTGGCACTAAGGTCTGGGTTAAAAATATGGCCAGCGATCTACGTTGATCCAAAACGATTATAACTTTTAGTTGCCAACGGAGTACATTGGTTAAAATTTAGTTTATGAACTTCTTAATTAGCCAAAAATTTACTTATAGGAAATATTTATTAAAATTTCCAGAGGAATTATATAAAAAGGTTACTTCAAGAATTTTGCTTGGTTACTAAAGATAGAGTAACCTAATGTAATTGTTATTTCCTTTCCTTTAAAACATATATAGGTATTATACATAATTTGTTTGATATATTTAAATAAGTTTTACTTAATTCAAATATGTACAAATAAATATATAAACACAAAACCAAACAAATTTTCCTTGAATCATTAACTTCTCAAACAGTTCAATGCTAAAACTTGACTTAAGCCCTCTGGCACATCCTGTTGTAATGTCTATCTTATAAATAACTTTAAAAGTTTTGGCAAACGATTCCATATTTTTTTCTCTCACCTTCATACCAAACACGCCTCTTTCTTTGCCACGCCCCTACCTGCCTGTCTATGTGAATATCCTGCCTTCAAGAGAGACCTACGACGAGTCGTCTGTACATGTCTGAGCCGGAGGAGTCCTTTGCCTTTGTCCGACCCGCCCTGCTCGACTTGAAGTAGTCTGCCTGAAAAGTTTCCTGTCCACATAAAGTATCCACAGACACACTGACTTACAAACATAAATATATGCGCACATTTAGGAACGCCATTTGAGGCTGCCCCTACACTATCCGTGCTATATGCGGTGTGTTTGTCTGCTGCAAACACAATGCAAAGCTAGATGGCCAGGCCAGGATTCGCCAAGGGACGACAGGGATACCCTTTTTAGGTGTGGCAGGGTGGGTAAATTTTATTGAAAACTAAGGAAATTGAATTTCACAGGGATCTTAAAAGGATCTTTAAATTGATAATGTTTTTATTAAAAGAAAGAAAGAAAATTATAAAAAATATATCGAAAATTTGTTTCGTTATTAATTTATTTAATATTGCAAAATTTAGCAGAAAATATAATTAGGTTATGTTAGCTTTATCCGGACGGAGAGATCCTTGAAGATCAAGGTGAGAAAATATAATTATCCTATTAAAAATGAAATTATGTGATGTTAAACAAACGTAGATACCCTTTCCTAGAGTATCTATATGAAAATCCCGGGGGGAAGTAGCAGCTCGATGCCATTGCCATGGGTAAACTTACTTTGCAGCTTGCTCAATGTCAGCGGCTTCGTTGTTGTCGTTGTTTTTGCTCTGGCTTTCGCCGTGGCTTCGTGTTTTTGTGCTTAATTTTTCTTTTTTTTTTTCAGGGGCAAAGATGACAACAGGTAAATAAGGCGGGTGAGAAAGAGGGGGTGCTGACTGAAGGTACCGTGCAATGGTAAAGAGCAAAAAGTTGTGTCGGTTGCGTTTGGGGCGCACTTGTGTGCGTCAATTAAGGTCGCTTATGGGTAACTCGAGCCGCAGTTATGGCCGGTCATTAAGACGAAAAAACGCCGAAAAGTATTCAACAAATTGAATCACTGGCACACCAACACACTTACACATAATACAGATATATACATTTCTTATCTCTGGCTCTTTGGCGAGGAGCTTTCAAGGTGAAGTCGCATACACACGCACACCATTAAAAGCTGGCTCTAAGCTTTTTCGAACTCGGTCTTCTCCTGGAGTTTGTTGTTTTTGTTTTTGCCCTCTCTTGTCCTGGCCCGAGTTCAACGGTCTGTATAATTGCAGAGATAACTCCAGAATTCTTTAGCCAAAAAACTATAGCCTACTTAGGAGAACCACTCCCCGGAAAAAATGGGAGAGTATATAGTATAAAGGAGAGTAATTAAGGAGGTGGGAAATGGACATGGAGAGCGAGAGAGCAACAGCTGATTGGACAAGGGACAAGGCAACAAGTTGCGAAAAAGCTTTCGATGTTCGCATTGAATAAATTCAATGCCAAAAGCAGCTTTCTACGATATCTTCGCGCTCTCCCTCCCTCTCGGTTGCCCTTCAGCGGTGTGTATGTGAGTGAAATTGGTGTTTCTGCACTGCAAGAAATATTAGGGTTAGTAATTATGAAGCTAAAGAAAACTATTAAAATAATGTTATTGATCTACATAGAAGTTCGAGTTTTTAAAATTGTATTTTTGTCCCAATTATAATATTTTAAATGTGAAATAATGTTTGTATAAAATATTAATTTTTGAAAAAGATTTCATGTATATTTTAAAAAATTACTTTATGAGATTAATATCTGTGCGAAAATTCAATTTAAAAATATCCTTTCTAATCTTATAGGATTTTATAATTATTGATCTTGCAAAAAATAAATTTTACATTGTATTTAGAAATTATAAAGTCAATGAATTCCCATTAACTAGAAAATATTTAACAATTTAATTATATGGTATTAATCTTAAATCAGAAGATATATATTTAGAAAGTACTTATATCCTAAATAGTACTAATTTTCCCCCGTGTACTCTCATCAATTTCGGGGCACTAGAACACTCGCCGTCGTTGTTGGTGCCCCTGTCGGCGGTGGCAAGGCCGAAGACGAAGCGCTTTCGAATGAAGTTGCCCACATTCTTTTTTGCAACTTGTTGGCTCTGCGTGAAAATGGAAAATCAGTAGCACGCGTACAGCTCCCAAGCGAAGGACATCTTGCGGAACGGTTTTCGCAGCGGGCAAAAGCGACGACCGACCGACCGAGCAACCAACCGAAATCGCCAATTAATGGGAACCAAGAGCCAGAACTTTCAATTGAGTTTCGTGTCACTTTGTTGCTTTGTTGCCACACTTATTTGCGGCCGAGTGCGTGTTCCTGCAATATGGCCCAGTGATTTGGGTGAAAAGTGTTGACCAAATTTAACGCCGAGCGCGCTCTTTCTAATCCTTTCTGTTTCTAAAAAAAAAAAATAATAAAAGAGAATATATAAAGTAGGTAAAGAGGAGTCCATTTGGAACTGTTGCTTCGCTGCTTTCTCTCACTTTCTTCGAGGCAAAAACTTATCTCGTCTTATTCATTATTTACCTGTTAATTTTCATAGCAAATCAAATGTGTCAGCAGCTGCTAAGGCAAGCCTTGATCCTAGATATTCATATACATATAGATAGATTCGTGAGGTCCTGACATCTTGTTTGCTTTGGGCTAATTGGAAAGTTAATTGAGCCCCCGGCGATGGAAAGTTAATTGTGCATTAATTAGTTTGGTTTTCCGCGGGGCAAGCAGGGTGACAGGACCCTCTATGCCAGAGATGTGGGTGGGCGGCACCCGTTGGCCAAAATTGCAATTGGAAAATCTTTGGAATTTCGATTAAATTCCCCAATGTCAAAGCGGAAAAAAACAAAAACCTGAAAATGTTGTCCCAAAGCTGAAAATAGAAGCCAGGATGTGCAGATAGAAAAATTCAAGAATTTTTAAGGGACTTGAAAAACAAGATAGTTTAAAAATTAACAAGTTTAAAATAAAAGTTTAATTTTTAATTATTAATTATTATAAAATAAATTTAATGCTTTCATTTTTTATAAAGATCAAGTTACTTAGAGATATTCTTACCTGCTTCAGTACTTTTCATAAGCATATGGTACTAAATTCTCTGCTTTTCACATTTATAAATTGTTGGCAGTGTCTCCTTGTTGAATATTAGCAAATGTTTTTTCCTCCTGTCTTTTCGGTAGACCTGTGTCGCTTTTCCCATCTCTCTGCTATTTCATTTTTCCGAGGTATTGCCACAAAAATTTCGTATGCGCCCTGTGCTCCTCGCTGTCTTCTAGGCGCGGTCCCAAAAATGCAGCTCACTGACTGATGAGTCCTTTGGCGGAGTCCTTGCCCTGTTTTTGGGCCTAGTCAAGAGCAAAAAGCAAAGTTAATATAATTATTTATAGATAACGAATCAGGCGAGTGCACAAATTCGTTGGGGGGATTGTCTCCATCGCTCTGCCAGCGAGCGTTAATGGAGCAGCTGTCTGGTTTTGTGGCAGGGGAATTTCGCTATTAACCAGAGAATATGGCAGCCCCTCCTACACTAAAACAAAAAACATACATATATGAGTATTATAATGGTGTGAGAGGGTCGTAAAAAAACCAATATGTTGCATATGCCACAAACACTTTTACTTAATGCCACTCATTTAAAATTTATTGAGAAAAACATTAGGTCGCCATTGCAGCTCGATTCGAGGGTTCTTTATGTTACTGTTAATTTATTATTTAGATACGGGTTTTATTTAAAATAAAAGAATATATTTAATATTTAATATGTATGAAAAGAGATGAAAAAAATTGCTGCTCTACTTTCCTTGAAATATATACAATAGATCCGAGTTTATTAATGTATTTTTATTTTTATACAAAATATTTAAGCATTTCAAAATTGTTAAGATTATAATTATTAGGAAAAGTTTAAAAAGGTTAAAAAAAATTTCTAAAATTGTCTTTATAGAAAAACTTTAATGAAATCAATTAAGTAATTAGGTATTTAGCATAATGGCTAAACACATATTTATTTTATTCAGTTAGTCAACACATATTTTAATGTTTTCTATTTTGTATTAATATTTTATCTTTTATAAGTTTTTACTTATTAAATAAATTTGTAAATTCAATACTCAGACTGGCTAAATTTAATTTCTTGCCGTGCACAATGAAGAGTCAAATCAGGACATGTTTAGTCTGATATCCCTTGGCCCCTTGCGCCTATTAAATGTTATTGTTGCTCCCGCTGCTATTCACGTGCTTCCACAACATCCTAGCACTCCTGTTGCTGTTCCTATTTCCATCCTTATTCATATCCCTATGCCCATCCTAGACCACTCGCTCCTTTCATCTCTCCCATTAAAAACGCACACGAAAGGCTTCTGGGAGCTGTGGCTCTCCATTCCGCACTCCATATACATACATATATGGTTGCCTGGCTGGGAGTCCATAAATTATATCAATGAGGGAGCGTATAATAGAAAAATATGTCAGCATTTTGTGGATAACAATAAATGGCAGCCCGCGGGAGAGACAGAGGAAGACAGTGAGTGTGTGACACGCGTTGGCACACACTCATATGTATGTATGTGTGCGAGCATGTTGCATGTGCCACACAATTTGTCACAATTAGAAGGACGAAAATGGCTGCAACGAGTCACGGGCCAAAAAAATCCAGAGAGGATTTGGCCAAACAAAGCAACGGAGGAGGGGCTGACTTCAAGAGGGGATCTTCAGCTGTCCGTGTAGGAGTAACAGTTGCAGTTGGTTACGATTTTCCTTTTATACAAGGGTATAATAGCATTTATGATCCTATAATGTTGCAATATATGAATAGAAATGGTCATGAGGATCTGAAGTAGAAAGTATATATTCAAAATTTAAAAATGTATCAATTTTTTATAGATTTTTGAGATCATTCTTAAGGCAGAATTGATATTTTCTTTTAGATTTTAAAATGATATTTACAATATTTGTAATTTTTAAGATAATATGTATATATTATTATATTGGCTCTGAAACTACAAAGCATAAACATACAAAACGTCTATTGTAATAATTAACCCCTAAATACAATTTTGCTGGTCGGTCTTATCTTAATTTTAAAGCTGCAAATTACTTCTTACAAAATTAGTGATAGTCGGGTATCTATCGGTCGAATATTTTTCTTTTCTTGGCCTTTTTCTTCGCTTTCCGGCTGACTGCTTGCTGGAAAGTCGTAAATCTAAATTTGGCACGAGAGCTGCACTCCCGATGCTTCTATGCCAAATATCTTTCAGCTCTGGCAATTACTTAGATACAGATATGCACCCACACTCATACTAATACTCATATCCATAGATGGGAGTGCTCATGCATACAAATTGCATATGTATGACTTGATTGCGTTATCCTGCCCCACGCAGGACCCTACTGATTCTGCCCCCTTTTGGCGTAACTCCCCATTTCCCTCTTGGTTAGCCATTGCATTTCCGGCCAAAAGCTCAACAAGCTGAAACTGGCCATAAATGCAGTTGGAAAAAGAATTTGTTAAATTAGTGAGGAATTTTACATATTTTAAATATATATTTTTATAGTAATTCCAAAGATATTTTATGTCAAAATTAAATTTATACTGGAAAACTATCATTAAAAGTTATTAGTTTCTTGGTAAAGTTTCGTAAATAAAATTTGCAAAATGTTTATATGTTTTGTAATTATCCTTTGAACTTTAAATTAATTATAAATAAAATGTTTTTAAAAATACGTTGCTAATTTAATAATTAATTAAAAATGCTTTCAATGAAAATAAAAAGTATTAAAATATCGATTAAAAGTACATAATTTAACCCTTATTTAAATAATAATTTCTCTTGTAAAACGTGTTTATTAATCTAATATATACCTTATATATATGGTATTTTTTCAAGTGTATGAGTACGAGAATTGAGTTTATTATATGATTTATTCAAATGATTGCACGTGTATTTGTATGTGTAGTTGCTCTTGTACAAATCCTGTCCTGTGAGTGAGTTTGTGTCCTGTTAAATTAGTTTACTTGATTTCCGCTGGACAGTTGGTTCGCTGGTTTGGATTTGATTGCCACCGGCGAAAGGGTGAAAAATATAAAATAAAAATAAATGTGGCTGAAAAATTGCACAATCCCCAGGTCTGATCTGATTTCGTATAAAAAAAACGCCATGAAAAAAACTTTAAAACTGATACCAAGCGATTTTTTCTCATAATCCCTTTATTCAAGGCTTAAACAGTTGCATGAAAGAGATTTTGTCCAATAAATATTTAATGGAAAATACTGTATGCTGCATTTTCCAGGACATTCGGCTTTCTGATTTTTATTTTTCAGAAAAAATTCTTATGATTTAATAAATAGCTAAAGCACATTACATGATTTATGATTGCCAAAGGCTTTATGAAAATGTATTCTGATTAAATTTCAAAAGGAATGTTTTAAAAATTCCTTATATATATTTATATACTTTTTACCATACCCAGAGAGTCTTTTCAACATACTGATTTCATTAACTTTCAGCCAGAGACTTTTTCGACAGACTGTTTCAATATGCATGCGTTGTTTACCAGGCCCCAAGTCATCCATAAAAAAAGGGCAAACACTGGGGCGGAAAAGTAAAATAGGTGGGTGGCCTGGAGGCGTGGCGAATAACCTGACACAGAAACACAGAGTTGCTCCGGCAGTTAATTAAAAGCGCAATAAATAAACAATAAACAATGGCCATGACGAAGTGGCTGCGGATGCGGATGCAGATGTGTGGGAGCATCAGCTGGAAGTTCGGGACGGGCTTAATGCACTTATGGTCAGTGCAATATGCAAATGCAATTAAGATGCATGATGGCGCCCAGTGAAAGCCGCCCCTTTGGAATGGAATCGAAATGGAAATGGAATCACGTAGAGCAGGCTGGGTGGAGCGATTGAGAGTGCACTGAACCAAAATCAATAGCGGCTGCCAGTTTGGGACTATATATACAAAGACTCTCCAAACTTTTCATTTTGCTTTCGTGGAATTCTCTCCACGAAACAGAACTTTCAAAATTCTTTCACTCACAAAAGCCAAGCGAAAATATTTCCATTTCTTCTAAGGAAATAAACGAAAATCCACCAGCTATCCGTGGCTTTCATTAACAAAGAAGACACGCAATCAAATTAAAGAATAACACAAAAGTTTGAATGCAATAAAAGAGCAAGGCATTTTTTCACTTATACGAGCATTGCCACAAAACGAATTTCCATAAAACGCAGACAAAGAAATCACGTAAAATTTTGCAATAGATTTTTCGCAGGCAATTTGCGGCGACATTCGAGATATTGAAACCTGACTCCGGGTGTCTGTGCCCACGGCTAAAATCCATATAGCACACATCGAGCACTCAGGCAGGCTTATGCAAGCCAAAAAGTTTTCAAAAATATATATATTTTTTATAGCCAGAAAGCAGGGGGAAATGAGAGGTAAAGTCAGGCAAGACGCAGGAGGAGGTGAAATCCCAGCGACAGAGAGATGAAAGCCAAAAATGATGCCCTGATAACGATTCTGGGGCTCACACGAACTCAGCCACTCCTCTCACACAACCCGACTCATCGATTTGTCAGGACCTTTTCTGCAGGATGGTAAAACATTTTGGGGGAAGGAATGGGGAATTCCCGGCGGAGGGCAAAAAGTTTGGGCCCTGTTGCCCGGGCAAATGGCAATCAAATTTCAGGCAATAATTAATTTGTCCATCAGAAACTGACAATTGAAATGTCCATCAGGTAGGGCGAGATGATAAAAACTGTTGGAAAAAATAGAGAGACTTCATTAAGTGAATAAGCGTGAGTGAAAAAATGTTATTTATAATTTATATAAAAGCTAATATTTGCATTTAATGACATGTATATATTTTTTAGTCTGTTTCCTTTCTTGAATAAATGAAAAGGCTCTGACAGTTTAATATTATATTAAATAAATATGTAATTACCTACACTATAGTTATCTTTTCCTACCAAGGTTTCTTTATATATTTCTTTAAAAATTAACCATAATCTCTTTCACAACGATTTAATTTCAATAAACCCCGCCAACCTTCAGCTTTAATTTGAGCCTAAACACTTTTAAGCCAAAGTTTATGGCCGCCCAATGTCATTCCCTTGTCAAAAATCAACTGTCCAACAAAATGTAAGTTGGCTTAGCCCAATGAAATTATCGCTGTGCTGGGAGATCACCTAAAAAAAAAGAATATATATAGAACCTCTACAACAACACATCCGAAAATTAGATGGGCTTTGTTTATATTTAAAACTTTGAAAACAGAAAATGCTGCGCCTAATTGAAACTCTTTGGGGCAAAGTCAACAAATAAACAGCTGAACCGAGACGATGTCGAGGCCATTGACGTCACAATATTTGAGGGGCTTTCTGGCATCGGGGGAATACATTTACATTCGCGGAGTAGAGTGGAGGTCCTGTGAATGTCCTTGACGACGAATGCTATTTGAGCACATTCAAGCCCCTTAACAAGATTGAATTGCGAATAATTCGCCTGCATGCAACATGCATTTTCAATCGCCATCAGCATTTCTATATATCTGAATTATCTGAATAGATGGCAAATCGGATCATGTCAATGCATCCCAGTGCAGTTTCTGCTCCCCTCTGCCGCTCCCAGACAATAGTCCTTTGATTTGCGAAGGGTTAAATGGCCAAATTGTCGAGAGGCGGGCGCTCCTTTTGATCCCTTATTTCTGTTTTCCTTATTTTTGGCTCCTTTTGCACACAGCGCTTTGCAAAAACATTTCTCGGCTTACATTGTATTTCTTTATGGCAATATTGAGTCTGATTCTGTTTTGATTGAAACCGCAAAGGAAGAGGAGAAGGGGGGACATTGTCGGAATAGTAAAAAGGTAGCAAATGGCAGGAAGTTTGCTAACAGATTTTGACAACTAACTGGACTGTGAATATGGCTTGTAAGTTGCGGAAAGTATATTAAGTTTTTAATTAAATTATTTAAAGGGTTTCTTAATTGAAGAAATAACTGAATTACTTTGAGAATAATATACAATTTTCATTTTAAAAAATTTATATTTATTGAATAACAAGAATTGTGAATTATTATCCATTCCGCTTCTGTTCTTCAAATCCCCCAAACTCTTGAAAAACCTAATAAACCTTCAATTAGAAAATTCACATGCTCATATAAGGAACCCAACAAGTGCCACAATTCCTCCTATAATCACCTATAATCCAGATCTCAATCAACTTACCGATCTGAAAACATTTTTTTGTGAAACTTATCCACCAAATGCAAGGCTCTTTCTCTCCCCATTTCTCAACCAAATAAAAACCCTAGAATAGAATAGAGCAAATAGCATTAAACACATTCCGCCAGGCAAAACCCTTTTGTGAGCCACTGTGTGCGTGTGGCCGCGGGGCTATTTACCAGGATGGAAAGGATACGGGAAAGGGACCACGACCACGACCAGGGAAAGCTGCCACAGCTAAGTGCAATCGATGTATTGCAGCCGCACAATTTTCATTGTATTGGTGATTAATTTCTTGCCTCCGGGTGGCTACAGATGATGATGTCCTGTCTCTCCTCACCAGAACTGCGGCCAGGACTCGTTCGTTCGCATCTCGGCTTTGTAAACAAGTTGACAGACAGGCATCCGGCCACCGCCGAGCTCCGGAGCTCGGTGCTCCCTTCTCCGTTGTATTGACGTTTGATGAGCGGATTATCATCGGCAGTTTTCCCTTGTCCCGGGACAAGTGTTGGATCGGAATATTTTTTTTTCTCTCGCCACACAATAACTGCGCCATTTCCCACTGATTTCCTTCGACAATATGTGCGCGAAACTGTTGAAAATGGTTGCGGGAAACTGTATTTTAAGGACTGTTCTTTCAGGACGAGTTGGAGAGCATTTAAACTATATTATTTTTGTTTTAGCCTAACCTAACCTATGGTGTAGTATATCCTTCAAACTGACGGCTTTTAAATGGAGAAAAATCGCTTTAAAACTAAGGAAATGTTTCTAGAATTAAGAAAAACGTTTCCATAGCCACCATAAGTACAACTAAAAAAATATTCTAAATGTAAGAAAAATGGTTCTATAATTTTAAGCAGCTTTTTTAGAGCGATTTTAGGTAAACATTCTTACAAGTGTATGATTTTAGTGGAAATTAGTATCCTTACACCTATAATATTTACAATTGCAATACTTTGACTGCACTTTCTACTACATTTAACATTCGTTAAAATCGTTGCATCGTTGCATCCGAATCGTAATCGAAACCCATCTCCGTTTCGTGTCCTTTGCATTGTTAAGGTGCTGGCCATAAAAGCTAGTTTTATGCGTGGTTGTCCAATAAAGTGCATCCAAGGCCGGGGTACAAAGTTGGCATGCCAGTTGGCCGTTTTCAGTTGCCCCCGTAGAGTGCCACAAATGGAGTTGCCCCATAAATGTCCGGGGCAATAACAGGCAGCACAAATTGCGTGGCAGGATCATAAAGTGCACGAGCTGGTGAGCAACCTAATTTCCTTTAAGCCACAAAAAGTGCAAGATGAATTAGCGTTGCCGTTGTGCATTGTAAGCCAAGTCTTGCCAGTCATTCGTCCTTCTCTATCGCCCACTCTTTCTCTCTCTCTCTTTTTGTGTTTTTTGTGTGAGCGTGTGTAGGTGAGCGTATAATGAGCTGCTGTTTTACATTTTAATTTCCGGCCACGTTTGGAATGGCTGACTGCCCGTCCGGCCGTCCGTCCGTCTGTTTGGCTAGAAGCTGAGATTTGCGGATTTGGTTTTTGTCTGCCGGCGAGCAGACATCGCTCTCACTTCCACTTTGTTGGCCGCAATTATTTAAATGAGATTACAAAGGACTTATGCAGCGGAAATCTTATTGTATGTGTGTTTGCTGTTCATTTGTCGGCTGCCGGGGCTCCTTGTTCCTGGTTCCTGATTCCGGCATCCTTGTTCCTGAGTCCAGGGATTGCTGGAAGAACCTATCCTCCTTTTTGGCCCCGGCTCACATTACGGCTTAGACGACGTGTGTCAAAAGTTATCCCGGCCAATTGTTTGGCTTTTGTCCAAACTACAATAAAGTCGTGTGCATACCTAATTTGATTGTTAATTGTTCCCATTTTTTTTTTTTTTTTGTTGGCAGCCAGATTATCCTTTAGCCTGGCCATCCCAAGGTCCTAATGAGTTCGTCAGTAGTTTCTGGCAAGCGGACACATGTCAGTTTATAAAGTTTCCGCCAGGGACATGGCTCATTTACCAAAGTTGAAAGTAAACTGAAATAAATAAGCATCTAAGTGGACAGCTGCTATGTGGGGGAAGTTGGAGTTAAAGTTAAATTTAAACAACTTAAAAATGGATTAGAAGTAGTTAGGGACATTTTTTTAGTGGGAGGTTTTGTCTTTTTATACCCTAGCAGGGTATTACAATTTTTTGCAAGGCAGTGTAGAAACTATTTCCGATCTTATAAATTGTATATTTGCATATTTTATTTTGCATTTTTAAAAGGGCTTACACCATTAAAATAAATATCGAAATATCCTTGGGATTCTTGAAATATTTCTTAACAAAATATCACAAAAGTCTTTACTTAATTGTTTGCATTCCCAGACATCCTTCAACTTACTTGGCTTCCTCAAAAAATAGTTAGTTTTAACGAAGTGCAACATAAAAGCCACAAGTGAAGCGTTATAGAAGCACTTTAGCCCGTTCATCCCTCACTCACTTTGGAATTCAAATGAGCCCCGTAAATCCGTACTCAAGAATGAGAAAACCTTTCTCATTGCGAGTCAAATCCTTGGCCCCCATCTCGTCGTCAATCACTGACCATCTGTGGCCACTTTTCCATTTTTCCAACGTCCCTGTCTTTGCTGCATTTAAGCGGCTGAAGCCTTTTGCACCTGGACGAAACACGCAGAGAAGCTTTCAGCGAATTCGAAGACTGCAGTAGACCGCACCTAAGTATCCTGGCCAGGACATCTAAAGCAGACCCCACCGCAGGATATTTGTGCATACAATAAAAAACCGAAACTGAAACTGAAACAACAACGGCGATGACAATTTCCATTTCGCATTTTGCATTTCCCATTTTTCCCATTTCCCAGAGGTGTGAGGGTGAGTGTGAGTGCGAGTGCGAGTGTGTGTGGGTGTGGGAATGGCTTTGGCTTGGCCTTGGACTTTGGGGTGGCGGTGGCGATGGTGGTCAAGCTCAAGGACGTCGCTCGGCTGGAGTGACAGGCGTTGTTGGTTTTGTGCGTTTTTTTTTTTCTCTTGCTGGCTGGCGTGTCTGTGGCAGGGAGAGCAATCTAGAAAAATTACAGCAATATGAAATAACAGTAACTATTGTGCTAATAGGATTAAAATGTATGCATCGCACAATGGCAGCTTTAGAGGGACGGACGCAGGTCCTGTCTGCCGATGACAACCCAAAGGAGAGCGGGCGGTGTGTAAAACTGGTTGGATGGGTGTTGGCCTCCCCACAAACAGGTGTCAACAGATGCTGAGCGTTTTTCACCGGACTACCTCACGTATCTTTTGTTTGTGTAGATACATTACCGGTAACTCGGATGTGCGCTGCACATTCAGATACAGATAACGCCCACACATGCAAAGAGCCACTAAGTACACATAAAATTTATAAGGAAATGTGCAGCAACTCCCACACCTTTGAGCTGGGATAAGTTTTGAAATTAAGTTGGGAAAATCCAAATTTCCTGTGAGGTAGAATGGGTGAATATTTAAAGTAATTTCCATACAGTATCTTGTGTTTTCTTAAAATATAAAATATATTATAAATGAAATAAAACTAGTTTTGATTTATTTTTGATATGCTTTTTTAATTTTTATATTTTTGACTTGTTTATCGACCAACCTATTGTTTTCCTTGCCAGGAGAAAATGAACTATTTCCAACATATGTTAACGGAATCCAGAAGTTGGTGGCTGACACTTAATTTTAGTTATTACCAACTATTTGCCGGGACGGCAGACTCCATCCTTGCAGGGATCCCTACAGCACTTGCCCTTCTGTTCCCTCCTATAAGCTTCCTTCGCTAAAAATAAGAGATCGGGAAATTTAGGAAATGGAAATGGAACTCCCCCTTAATGAGTGTTTTGGCAAAACTTACTCCGAAAGCAGCCGCCAAAGAACCGATTCCTCTTGCAGATCCTCTTGCTTTTCTCGGTGCTGTGGCCCCTCCTTCTGGCCATTCCCCGGACAGGAATCAGTGATTGATGAAGTAATTTAGTTCTGGGCAGGATGTGCTCGTCCAACAGCAGAAAACTCATGATGAGGCGGGCAACCATGGCTGTGTGCTTGAAGGAATTAAGAGTTCAACTAAAAATTGGTAGTCCAAAAACAATTTTTAAAACGATGTCGAACAGAAATTGAGGCTGAGAAAGATTGAGTACAACTCACACAGCCTGCTAATCGAAAGTTTCCCCTTGAAGTTTCCACATGCCAAGAACAAACTGCAGTCGTGTACCAATATTTTCCACTGGCAGCAACAAGTTTGTAATGACTTTGAGCAACTAATTAGAATGCGGCGGGGATTGCGATGCATTTGGCCACCGAAATGCAAGCATTTTAATCGAAAAAGTTGGCTCAGAATGGGCTTAACTTTTATGCATAACTAGTTTGTGGATTAAATATGGAAAATGAGTTAGATTTTAATTAAATTTGAGCTTAAAAGGATTTTATAGGATTTTCATTTAAAGGTATACTTGGAGGACTGATCATTATACAAGGTTAAATATTGAAAAATATCTATAAATGCATAGTTTAAATAAAATATATATAAATAGGTTTATAAATAGGTTTATATAATGGAAATTTTAATTTTAAAATATTTCTAAAAGTTATAAACCTTTTTAAATATTTCAAAAAGTTATAAACCTTTTAGAAATATTTTAAAATTTAAATTTCCATTATATAAACCTATCTTTTAAAGAGTAGCTTCAATAAAAAACTACAATTTCTTTACTTTAACCTCACAAACTTCCCCTTTAAAATGGTTTAATAATTAATCCTTCTTACATTTGATTTACCCGCTTTCTTCTATGTATCTATCCCTAAAAATCCATAAGTATCTTAAGGATGTTCAGGGCAATTTCTAGTTTAAGACAACATCTTTGAAGTATGTCAGAATCGTCTGGGCTGAGCTGCCTGAGAGCTTTACCGTGTTTATATATACTCTCAAACACACACATCACCCTCTTACGTTCACAGCCAATGTTTTAGCACTTAGTGAGGCAAGCTCATAACTGACAGTCAAGAGCAGGAAAATCCAACGAAAGCTTCTAGGAAAAAATAGCAACCTGGCTGAGGGAAGAAAATTCTTACTGCGAGCGAGCAAAGTTGAAAGTTGAGCTCGCCGTTGCACAACGAAGTGGAAATGCTCTAGCATCAAGAGGAGAATGGCGATGAAAATCCCATTAATCAATCGTGCAGCAATACCAAACAAGCTGGAAATTTTCATTTTCATATTTATCCACACGACAAGGGGTCCTGCGAGGGGGTTGCAATGATGATAGGTTGCATGTAGCACCTTTTTTTCTCCGCCTGGCCATGGGTGCGGCTGCCTTTGAGTTCGAACCGCTTTTAGTTTTTCTTTTACTTTATTTTTGGGGTATTTTCACTGGGATTTTTCGCTCATTTTCTATTTATAAGGGGGTGAGAAAATGTGTGTGCCAAGTGTGGGCTTGGCTGTTTGTCGCTTTGATTGCAGTTTACATAGGTGTCAATTAGGAACGGTGCGGTTGGCTGCATTTCAATGGAATTAGTGTTGATGTTTTCGCAGTTTCTCCACCCTTCGGACAGGGGACAGTTGAGGGGATTAGTGATTAGGACACTTTACAGTTTCGAAACTGACACCCAAATTATTAGTTTATGTTGCCATTTATGTGTGAAAATATAGTATACAGTGTATTTTGTAGTTGAAAATTCCCCATGAGAGCTTGTAACAAATTTTAATCTCTGGTATTAATTTCACACTCTAATTTAAGTGTGGCACATGTCGAGGGGGAGATTTTAATACGTATGTTGGGTTTAAGTATCTCTTTTTTGAGGTAGTTTTTGTTTTGAAATAAAGAAAAATGAACCCCTGAATTTTATACCCCAATTCTAGTTGAGTTTAAGGGTAAATGTACCTTTCGTCAGAAACGCCCTTAAGTATTCCCTTGATTAAAGTTTATTATTTACTTTATTGTTTGTTAGCTTCCTTGTGAATTACCCTTTAAGTTTTCTTGAATTTCTAGTTACTTCTTTAACTAGTTATTATATAAACTAAAAACCCCAAAAATAAGCAAAACATTAGCTCTTCCGGAACTATTTGTAAACAAGTTCAAATTTCCTAAAACAGCTGCTTCCTTGTCAGGATCTACAGCCAAATCGGCGACAGTCAGAGCAATGAAAGTGATGAATAACTCAGAGTAATGTTACGAAATCAATAAAAATCCTTTTAGAAGATCTAGGACATACCACACACACAAACACAAGCACATTAGGGACACACCAAATGTATGTGTGTGTGTGTGTGTGCGACCTGGACAACATTTTTCTTTGACCGAGCACATTTTTATTATCCCAAACTAATTTGAGGGTTGGTCCTTGATTTCGTCTCCTCCTTTTTTTCTCCATCTTCTGTCTCGCTTTCTCCTATCCTTGTTGCCATGTTTTGATGTCATTCGCTACACGTGCTTAATTTCATTTAATTTATTTAATACTTGAAAAATAAGTTTTTTGTTTACTTTTGTATTGAACAACCACCACCCCTCTCCTGCATTCCCTATACTCTATAGAGGGTATGTATCCCTGGGAATCCCCTCTATTTAACGGCACTTGGGCGTGTACGAATGCCAATGAATTCGCATTTCGCCTTTCGCCACGCTGCGTAACGAAAAACGTGGAATTCGGGGAGTTTAAGTGGATGAGGATAAGGATAAGGCTAAGGATGAGGATGTGGCAATCGAATGGAATGCAAAAGACCAAGTTTATATAGGAGAGGTGCTGCGAGGACTGCAAGACAAATCGCCCGCTGGGGAATTGTGAGGTTTGAGGTTTCATGATACGAGGGCAGGCTTCTTCTGCATATTTATAGGATTGTCAGATAGGCATAGACTCTGGTCTAATATTAACCAGAAGTTGGCCAGAAGTTGCCAGCAGAAAGTGGTTAATATAAAACTTTCATTAGCAGCAGAAGATGCTTTTAGCATATCTATATTTTTTACTTTCTTGAATTTAAAGGCTTCTGGATAACTTTAAAGTGAACAGAAGCCAGAAATGAATGTTTATAATTTATTAGTAATTTTTTATGTTTTAAAACTAAAAGGTCTTAAAAAATATTTCACTTTGCAAGAAAAATCCTTTAAAAATGCCAGAATACTTTATAGACTTCAAAATAAATGTATTATTCTCAAGTTGAATTAGAATAAAAATCATAGTTTAATATTCCTAGGCATTTTCTTGCCTGATAATTAATCTTTATCCTCTTAGAACACCTTGACACCATTATGATGACGCTAGGAACTACTTAGAGCCTGATTAGCGGTTCTGCTAGCGCCCTTCTGACGCACAATGTTCGTTAGTGCAGTTGCCATGGTTATACAGTTAGTATTTGTACCCTCCGACCACCCTCTAGATACTTCTGGTCCATTCAGTTGCTTAATAAAGCCACTAACTAGTGAACATTCAACCGCAAAGTGCGTCACAGCGTCAATAAATATGCGGCTGCTCTTCTCATTTTCCAAAGAAAATGTTTCTGAAAAAATAAAATACTCAAAAATAACTAGTACCAAGATCTGCAACAAAATTGAAACATAATTAATGGCAGTTGAAGGCCAGTTCAAGCTGAAACCGCACTCGTGCCCGGCATCAACTCATCTCATCCTGTCCATTACCTCATTTCCTTTCTGGTGGTTTACACAAATCCAATGGCGTGTGAGTGTATTTGCCTAAGCGGATTAACAGCGGCCAATTGTGAGGATGCACTGGGAAAAATTGGGAGCTATAAGATTTAGAAAATTTGTAGATTAATTTGTAAAGGAGTGGGAAATCAGGAAATGATTTATGTTATTTTTATACAAGAAAAATAAAGGCTTATTCTTTTTAAAAGTCTTAGTTTTTTGTAAACAAAATTTCTAACATGTTAAAAGAAATATCTTTCCTCGTTTTTTCAAGTGAGAGAGCAAAAAGCATTGAAGCAACAATTCCTTTTTTGCCCAACAAATTTTGAAAGGTATCCAAGCAACAGCATCTCCTTTCTTCCCTCCAGAAAAATAAAGTAAAATAAAATAAAGTTAAAGGAGCGCTCTCGCACAGCCACAGTTCCGTCAGTAATTGGGAAAAAGATGAGCGGCCTGGGTCCGGCAGCCTGTTGGCTGGCCCACAAGCGCATCGAATCCTGGTCCCGGATGGCCAAGGAGCGCGTGGGAGCTGTGCGTCGGGTAACGCTCGACCGGAATTCGGCAGATGAGGGCACTCCCAGCGGCAGTGGGAGTGGCACCTCCGGCACATCGGCCGTGGGCGGTGGTAATGGCTCCGGTGGCCCGGGATTGGTGCACATCCTGCCAACGGGAGATGGTATCTCGGGCAGTTCCACCACACCGCCGCCACAGCCCATGACCCCGCCGCCATCGGCATCGTCGGTAACGTCGACCACCAGCGGCATTGGAAGCGTTTCGGCCGGTAGTGTCAGCGATAGCTGTGATTTGCCCACGGACTCGGAGGTTCTTATGGCAGCGCGAAAATTCCCCTTGGCAAAGCCTACTAAAAAGCCTTATCCTTTCTTTTTTTTATCCCCCCAGGAGGTGGCCATTGCCAAGGAGTGCCAGCCCATCCAGCCGGCCACCCATATGCATGGCATGCATGGAGGAATGGGCATGAACCATCATCATCACATGGGCGCCGTCTCGGCCACTGGAACGGACATATTACGCGGACCCGCTGAGGTATTCCACAGTCCGCTGCATTTGCATCACCAGAGCCGCTCCTTCCCGCCGCGCCTCCAACGCACACCGTCCATCTCCAGCCAGAGCAGCGTGGACAGTGCCCCATCCAGGCATTCGGTGAGTTGGATTTATCCTTCTATTTCCTTTATTATTTTTATTAATTTCGTGAACTTGCTTGGCAGGGTCATCGCGGCTCCTCTCCACAGATAAGGACCTTTGGACCGGACGGACGCAGCTCGCTGCCCAGTGAGCCAGCATTTCCCCATCATTTGGCCAGGTCACCCAGTCCCATGCGAACCATTTCATTGGATGCCCGCTGTGGCAGTCCTGCCCATTCGGTGGATCCGGGGGATATGAGGACGCCCAGTCCTTCGCAAGGCAGTTTGGCTTCGCTGGCAGGTGGTTCGGGTAGTGGCTCTGGCAAAGGTGTGGGCGTGGGTGGAGGTCGTTGTCTTTCGCCATTGCTGATACCGCCAAGATCACAGCCTGGAGTAGATCCCGCCATGGGTCCAGCCTCGCCATTGGGAGCTTTACAGCCGGATCTTTATAGATTGCCCGATGGTCCTGTGTATCTGACAGCTCCTGAATCCAGTCATGCCGTGGGACGCTTGCATTTGCGGGTGAAGTACGACTATCACCTGTTTGATTTGACGGTGCATCTGATTGAAGGTGGGTTATATTTTTTGATTTATTTTAAATCTAACTATTATTTTTAAATCTTAAATCTCTTAACTCTTTAGCTCACAATCTCAGTCCCATTGAGGAGGGCGGCTTCCGGGATCCTTACGTTCGGCTTATGCTGCAACCCGAAGTGGACAGCCGAAAGCGACAGACACACATTCATCGGGGCGAGTCCAACCCCTACTTTGACCAGCACTTCAAGTTCCCGGTTTCCCGCGACCAGCTTCAAGGCAAGGAGTTGATTCTCCAGGTGCTCGACTATGATCGTTACTCGCACAATGATATCATTGGAGAAGTTCGCATCTCTGTGGATGGTTTGGATCTGTCCAAGTCGGTGGAGGTAAGTCTTGTGAGTTATTTATATAATAGATAATATAAAAAATAAAATTTTAAAGATTTGGGGAGACTTGCTGCGCACCAAGAAGCCCAAGGAGGATCGACCGGAGCTGCTATGCTCTTTGAACTATTTGCCACAGGCCGAGCGTTTGACGGTGGTGATAATGAAGGCAAGAAATTTGGACACGGTTCAGGAACCCTATGTCAAGGTATGGATTAGAAAAATAATATATAATAATATAATATACATAAAATAAGAAATATTAAAGATATTTATATTTAAAGATTAAAATTTAATAGTTGAAAGATCGTTTAAGAATTATTAATTAATAAAGAATGACTTGAATATTTTTCTATATCTAAAAAAAATCGTCCTAACGCTAAGGACATATCTGATTCGCTTCGTCTAGTTACTTTCTTAATATAAGGGCGAATATCACTGATTTTACTGGTAAATTATTACACGTGCTCATATAATTCTCAACTGGGTCTAACATCCTCAACATGAAGAGATAGTTGCCGGCCAACTTTCTCCTTGAATTTTCCTTAGAGTTTTACTAAGATAAATAAATGAATTATTTTCTCTTAATTGTAGAAATATTACAACATTTGTTCTTTGTGTATCAAAGCCTCATAAACTTAATGAATTTCTCCCACAGATTTACCTGATTCAAAACGGCAAGCGCATCAAGAAGAAGAAGACGAGCATCACAAAGTCCGACGATCCCACCAATCCCATCTGGAATGAGGCATTCACGTTTAATTTGCAATCAAATTATCTCCACAATGCAGCCATCGAGGTAACGTATAACCTTTAACCTTTTGGCATCCATAAACCGCTGGCCTCTGCCGTTTTTAACAGCCTTGCTGCTAATTCCAGGCCATAGCCACGGTTTAATGGCTGGCCCATCGTTGTGTGTTTTAATTGAAAAACTCCCAAGCCAGCACCTGATATCTGATTTTATTTTTTTATATTTTTTCTTTGGCTGCTTATCTTTGCAGATCTACGTGGTGGGAGCCGGGAGTGAGGCCACGGAAATTGGGTGCTGCGGTCTGGGGCCCCAGGAGAGTGGAACTGGGTGCCAGCACTGGCACGACATGATTAACAATGCCCGGAAGCCGACGGCCATGTGGCACTACATCCGCTAGGCACTTAAGGGGTTATGATATGCTTAATGGCCCCCGCACAGGGTCTATATAGATCAGGGGTGCCCAGTTGAAACCCTTTGCTACCCAGGTCCTTAGCTCCTTAGCTCCCTTGTTCCTTGGATTCTCTATTTTCTGTAAAAGAACCAGAATGCAACAAGTCTTCTTTTAGTTTTTTTGGGCATCCCCTGATAATAGGTGTTCTACCGTAACCGTGTGTAACCACTTGTGTGTCTGTGTGAATTTTCCAATTGCATTTTCCGAAGCTTATAACGAAATCAAAAAATCTCACCTATATATAGATATATATATGAGTATACAATTTATATATATACACTGGCTGCAGCTACTTAACTAAGCATGAACTTGCCCTCCAAGAAGCTCAATCAAAAGTTCCTAACTTCGAAAATTGCCCACGACATTTGCTAATTGAATGTGTTTTTGTGGGTAATTGATTTAACGGATTTTTTGTTTTGTTCCTTAAACTGTGCATTTTGTGCAATCTCTCGAGAGTGAGCGGTTCCTGGGGGAGAAACCTAAAAGGATAAAACAGCAAGGGTGCACACACAAGCTGTCACCGAGACTTGTTGACATTTCAAACACGACTTTACCAAGACACTTGAGGAGCCGCCTGCCTTTGCTCCTTTTGCTCCTTTTTATCCGCCGTAAGGTATTCAAGTGTGCATTTCTTAAATAATTATGAATACACCGCGCGGGGAATAATATTCGTATAGGTGAATGGTCGTCAATCATGCCAGGACCTAGAAGGAGTCGCTCTTTTGTGCCGGCGACAGTTGACAAATTGCCATCGTCCTGTTGTCCTTTTGCCATTCGATCCTGCCGTGTCCCGTTCCGAGTCCTGTGTGTGTTTTGTCGTCGTCGTCGTCATCGTCAACTGTTTGACAGTTTCTCCCACAGAGCCAAGGGGGAGAAGCGAACGAGCACCAAGAAAAAAGGAGAGAACTTATGCTAATTGTTAAGTTAAATATTCCTTCCAACTGAGTACGTCTATCGAGGGATGCCAGGGAGCCTTTCTCGAGCACTTTAGCCTACTATTTTGTATGTGCTTACAACGAGTATTGCAAGGATAATAAGAATTTACGGGTGGAGAGCTGCTACTGAGAGCTAAGTGGGTTTGCCGATTTCTTTCACATAAATCTATGCGTGTGTTTTTGGTGTTGTCGTACGAATTATGGGAAATCTGTCCTTATAATGTGTGTAAAATATGCTACTTAATCCGTATAAATATCGCAGCCGAATACAAAAACTGAATGTGTGTGTGTAATTTAAACTTTACCAAAGACTTGAAAAATAAAGGATACATAGCACTGCACGTGTTAACTAGACAAAACAAAAGTACATACTCTAGGGAGCCAGCATATAAATAAAATATATATATACATACTATATATTATACACTCTATACTTATACAAAGTTTTTCTATAAAAAAAAATCCTTCTACATACAATACATAAATTGTTTCAATTTGTCCGAATGCCCGGCGAATCACAGAACCACATTGCTGACACGGAGAAAATACCGAATAAAACCCCAACAAATAACAACACAACAGGATAAATGCTGAAATACCTCCGATTTAAGCAAAACATTGTTACTTTACAATTCTTCGAAGGACATGAAATGTGCACGAAATATGCAAAGCAAAATAATAACACGAAAGCAAAGCGAAATGTACAAAACTGCATATATATATACAAATATATTTCCTACAGATAGTGTTTATTTATTGTAGCCTTACGGGGACTCTGTTGGAAGCTAAACCTAAAATTGAGGAGTAACACCACCTAAAATATAAATATACACATACAGAACTACAGAACAACCTATATTCATATATGAATGAAAATGTATATGTAAACTTATATGTATGTGAATTTAAATTATTCGGAAATAAATAAACAAAAAACAAAAGAAAAATAAACTTATAGTACTTATTTACTTTATTGATATTAACATTTTAAATTTATTTTTTTCAAATAGCTAATATTTTTAAATTGGTTTTAAATTCTCTTAACAAAAGCCAGGGAAATATTCCCCAAATTAAACTATTTAGAAAGTAAAACAATTTAAAAGAAAGAGAAATAAAATGCCATAAACTATACTATAAATAATTTAAATAATAACTAGGAACAATATATTTTGTAAATTCATTTCTGATTGGAAACGGAAACGGAAATTTCAGTATAGTTGGAGCGTTCAAAAATTGTGGCAACTCTGTGACAAAGCAGTCCTATACAAGCAGTGCAGGTTTACCAACACTTGACGGTTGGATTTAAATTTCAAATGTAATTTAATAAATAAGAAATATGGCAGCCGTAATTTATTATTAAATTATATGAATTTTAATTAGTATCCAGGCTATTTTGTCTTTAAATTACTCTAGTTTTAGATAAATATAATCATTTTCTGACAGAAAAATGTATCCTAATAGGATCGTTTTTCTAAGTAAAAATGGCTTAATTTTGAATTTGATAAATTTTAAATTTTAATTTTCAAATTTTAAAAATGAAGAAATGATTATTAATTGTTTATTTGTAGTCTTCAAGAACTAATTTCCAGTTATATCTTATAAGTTCGCCATGCAATCTAATGATAGATTCAATTTTAAGCCCACCCAAAAGTATGAATACGTAGCCGTTAGCTGATAATAAATGTTTCTTTAATAAACTTTAGTAAAAATCAGTGCAACATGTTGCATAAAAATCAGATAACATCGTATAGAAGCATACTTATTTGTATGTATATGTATTGTGTACTTATAGATAAATAAAGAAATCTATAGTACATACATATGCCTCGCTCTGATAAGCACTGAAGTGTTTTGAACACTCTAGACTTCATGGTTGCGACATATGATGAAACAATAAATTGTTTGTGCTAATCTAGGAAGGCATCTTGTCTTGTCTTTCTAACATTCGAGGGGTCCCAGCACCAGTTTTTTAGCATCGTATTGTCATGATCTCACTCGTACTTGGAGATAAAGTCGTAGCGTAGCACAGAGGCCGGAAAAACCTCGCCTGCTTTAGCTGACGTCCGCTCCGAGGTGCGTCCCGGCAGATGGAGGAGCACATCAGCGCCGACGATGCTCTGCAAGCGGCTGCTGATTTGATCTCCAACGATTCTGGCCTGGAGTTCACCATTTTTGGAAACCACTGAGGCGCGCACGTACTCCGGACGGCCATCCAAAGGCAGCTCATTTAACAGCTTCACTTGAAGCACAGGCAGGGTGCACTTGCTCCGATCCCAGCCAGCTGCCCAGCGGATGGCGGGCAGGGCAAACAGGTGGAATGTGACAAAAGCAGAGACGGGATTCCCAGGCAGACCAAAGAAGTACTTCTGATCCCGACTGGCAAAGGTCATGGGCTTGCCGGGCTTCATGTTGACCCGGCCGCAGTGCAGCTTGAACTGAAGATGCTCCAGCACAGGCTTCACAAAGTCCTTGTCGCCCATGGATACACCACCGCTGCAGATGACAAAGTCCACTGTCTCGAAGAGATTGACCAAAGCCAGCTTGGTTTCATCAAAGCTATCGCTCAGCACGGTGGTTTGGATGCAATCAAAGCCGAAATACAGCAGCAGCTCCTCCAACATGGTGGTATTCGAGTCGTAGATCTTGCCCGCCACAGGCTGATCATGCGGAGCCAACAGCTCGCTGCCGGTGGACACTATGGCCACCTTGGGACGTCGCACAGACGACCGCTTGCCCACGGAGGCCAGCAGGGATTTGACCACCACGGGAGAGGCATCTGGAAAGGGGAAGATGCGATCCTGGGTGCTCAGGTCATGGCCAATGGCCCGCACATCCAAGCCGGCCTGTGGCTCCACCATAATGTCCACCAGGCTCTCCTGACCGTGCTTGTCACGTTGCAGCAGCTTGGTGTCTTCCACCTGCACCACACAATCCGCCTCCAGAGGCAACGGTGCTCCTGTGTTTATCTTGAAACACTCATCCTCCGCCAAAGGACTAGGATTAGGTGCAGATCCAGCAGCTATGAAGCCCACAACGCGCTTGGTTCCAGAGAATCCCGTTGACTTCATGGCATAGCCATCCTTGATGGAAGCCCTGAAGGGCGGTATGTTCACCGGCGAAGTCTGCTGCCACAAGAGCTTCTCCAGATCGCTAGTCCTCTTCACTGTGTCAAAGATAATCGAGAGCACCTCTTGGACGGGCAACATGGGAAAGGGTGAATTGCGATCCGAGTCGCTGCCAGCTCCCGTCTTGTGGGGACACACATGGGCCGTGCGTGCGATTACTGTAGATGCGGATTGGGATTGGATTCCCTGGACTTCTGCATGGATTTTCCTTACCAAAGCCACCTCATCACCGATAAGATGGACGGCATGTGGCAGCAGCTCGCTGACAGCCTCAAAGCACTCGGTCACGGCCTTTTCGCTGCCCGGAAAGTTAAGGATCAGCGTGTTTCCAGCGATGCCGCAAACGCCCCGGGAAAGGGCCGCAAATTTGGTCTTCTGCAGCGATCCGAGGGCAATAACCAAGGCCAGTTGGGGGCACTCCTTCTCCAGCAGCGGCTTTGTGGCCTCTGGAGTCACATCCCGCGGGGCAAAGCCAGTGCCGCCGGTGGTCAGGATCACCCGCAGATCCTCCCGAGCAATCCACTTGCGCAGCTCCCTCTGGATGAGCTCCTGCTCGTCGGGCACAATGCTGGCAATCACTTCGGCATTCTGGAAGGTTTCGCCGATTAGCCTCACCAGCTTTGGGCCGCTTTTGTCCTTCGCCGGCGCCTGGTAACAGGTGTCACTGATGGTCAGAACTCCAAAGGTAATAGCCTCCATTACGTAATGGGCATTACTGTCAAGTGGCGAGAGTAAATGAAATAATTAAATAAAATGAATTAGCACGCAAACTTTGCCGGCTACTAGGGGTGGTAAAACAGCTATCGATAATACTATCGGTTCATCGATTGATATTTTTCCCACATAGATGTATTATTATCGATTGCATCGGCAGATTGTTATCGGCGCCCCCACCCTGGTTTAAACCATTCTGCTCCAAAATTTCAACGGAAGCGGTTGTGCCGCGGAACGTCTTTTAAATGCCGCGCGTTAAGTTTTTTAAACGTGAATTAAAATATATAATTTAACTGAGATTAAGTGAAACTAAATAACAGTCAAATAAATGAATTAAACCAATTTAAACTAAGAAGTAATTACAACTTTAAAAGCTCAGTGAACCCGGTAAACAAATCAAAGTGATTATCCGGTGTATAGGTGTGTGTGGGTGCAAGTGCAATTTGTGGGTGTAGTTGTTGTGGAGTCCTTTGCGGCTCCTTTTGCATCCCTTTGGCCAAAGTGGCGCCATTTTCTGTGTGATGCATATTGTTCTCCCATTGCAATCAAAAAGGAGTTTCAGCCACAATCAGACAGGAACGGTGAAGCTTCCGTAGAAATAACAAGGATTTTGGGGACAAAAAAAAAGCTTAAATATATAAGAAATAGTTATCTTTTTTTTTGTTATTCTTATCAAAGGAAATTGCCGGAATACAGAAATTAATAATGATAATATGAAATTACTGATAAAAACTATTATTATTTTATTTCTAATAGCAGTTGTGACTTTTCCTGAAAGAAGATGTATTTATTTTTCTTCGGGAAAATTTGCAAAATGTACTTTAAATTAACTTCAAAGCCTGAACCTATCTTAGCCAAGTTCCACCTATGAGAAGCTGGACTGTAGTTCTCCAAAGACAAAGGCATCCAATCCCCGCCCAACCTCAAGCTGCATATGAGTTAATATTTGTCTAGTTTTTGAACATGCCGCCTTTGTCTTAGCCTTTGTGTTCTCTACTCATACTCAGGACTCCCTCCCACCCTGGCACTCGTCTGACGTTGACGCTGAAGTTGACAAACCAACCAGGTCCTGGTCCACTTTGGATGACAGCGTCTTTGAGAGGGTGGGCCCCATGGGGGGTGCGGGGGTCGGTGCGGTAGCAGAGGCATCCACATCACAGCAAATAGCTCTACTTTCCACTCTCGCCGAAAGTGCTATCCTTTTTGCAGGATAGCTGCACTGCATCGGGCTGGGATGCGAGTGTGAGCGCCGACTCCCTGGCGCTGTAAAATATGCAATTAGAAAGACATCAAAGCACAGTCACCGCTCAACTCAACGCTGATAGCCGGGCACCACCGACCACCCACCACCCACCACTTACTTTGCCTCCCCATCGCCTCCCCCACAGAACCTCTCTCGCTTTCACTGTCGTCGCCGCCGCCGCCCGCTTGCTTTGCTATGCGCTTTGACACAAGCACAGACGACAAGCACTGGCAAAAGCAAAGAAAGCCCCAAATCCAATGCATATAATTGTGAGAAAAATTGTTTGTGGGTTTAAAAAAATCTCTGGGTATTAAAAAAATAAATTAAAAACATATTTAGTAAAGGTTTGAGTAATATTCTAGGTGTTCTGAATTATATTAGGTGGTTTAAAATGTAAAAATTAACGAAAAAGGAGGAGCATGATACTCCCATGCAGACTTTATCTCTCCTATATTTCTTTATAATTTTTTAGTAATAGTTTAAGTGCTAAAAATATTTATTTTTATATTTTCAAGTGGTAGAAAATGTCTAAATTTATAAAAGAATAATAAACTATGCCGCAGTAAATACCTGGTCAATTTAAGACATATTTTTTTAAAGTGCAAACTGCAAGGACACTAAGCGAAAAATACAGAGAAAACGCTGGGGTCTGGGCGAGGGGCGTTCTTCAAGTACCCAACCCGAAACGAGTCTCATCATTAGTGCACGACCCCCTCCGTTTGTGTCACTTTGTTTGTCGGCAGCAGCTACCACTGCTGGCGCTTTTTGATATTATTTATTTATATTTTTTCACTTTTAATAAAATGTTGTCGCCATTGCCGTTGCCTTTGCCCTTCCCTTTGCCTTCGCCTTCGCCACTTTGCTTTGTGAAAAAGAAGGAACGCTTTGCCAAACTGCCTGCCTGCCTGCCGGCCAAGCGAGGTCAATTGGCTTAATTACTGTGTGACAGCTTTGTGGACAAGTGGACAAGTGGCGCAGGCGGAGGCGAAGGCGTGCTCCGAATCCGAATGTTTCCACACCAAGTCTTATGTATATTTCAGCAGATAGCTCAACTCCCTATCAATAGAGTCCCTTGTCCCGGCCATAGAGAACATTAATTTTAATCGCTTTTCATTTTTTGTCTGTGTTTTTTTCCAATCACTATCTAGTAACGAGCATCGCAGGCAGAGTCTTCATAAATATATACACTCAAAAAATTTAAGGCTTTTTTGATTTTTAAAATAAAAATTATCATATGAAAATGTCTAAAAAATATAGACTTTAATAAAGAGAATATTTATTGAGAGCATAAAAGATACCCAAAAAGTCAATGATAGCTGAAAGTCTTATATATTCTGTTTCACCAGTAAAATATTAATAAATCTTTAAATAAAAAAAAATTGTTTAAGTAAAAAACAATTTAAAGACTCATTAACTTTGAAGTTTAAATAAAAATATGATTAACTAGGGTATAGGGTCCCTCTTAGAAATGACGTAACCTAATTATTAGACTAATTTCTTAATAAAAAACTTCATAAATATATAAAACTATACCCCCCTTGTTTTCTGTGTATTTGTGTATTTTTAAACTGTGCGTTATCGAACGGATGCCCATTGGCCATGTAGATGAACCCAGCGAAACTTTGACTTGCACTTGTGACACACTCATTTTCATGCCCATTTCCATTTCCTTTGATCGCATTGACTTATCAGTGTGTGTGCACAAAATGCACTCAACACAATCGGCATAAAGTACGGACAAAGTGAATAAGTGAGCGAAAATCCATAAGGAAATAGTGATAAAAATGCTTCCGATTGGCTGGGCGATCCTGCTGCTCCTGCTGCCCTTCGGCGTGGTGAGTGCTGTTCGCCAGCTGGAGGAGAATCAGAGCACCAAGAACGATCACCTGCACTCCACGGAGCGTCAGGTGCGACGGCGCACCAACAAGAGCAATGCCTCGGTGGACCATCAGCGTCATCTGGCTGGAGGAGGAGCCAATAAGAAAAATAGCCAGCGACCAACAGAGGCATCTTCGGTGAGCCTGGACTCAGATGACTACGATTGGTTGGAGGCGGACACTAGCGAGGTCATCGATAGCTCCGAAACGGCGGCTTTGGGAACTGTGAAATCATCCGGAGAATCGACTGGTGAGTTGATAAGCAAGTAGTGACCCAGTAAAGTGACCTTTGGCGGTCCCTTCAAAGGCAGCCGCTTATCAGGGGCGAGAAAAAAAATCATGTATGACAAATGTCTTTGATAGGGTTTAGTTGGGAAATTTAATTATAATTTTTATAAATAAAATATATATAAAATATAATATTATTACCTCGCACAAAAAATTGTACTTTTCTATAGAAATTTCCCTGCAGATTTTCTAGATAAAAATAGATTTAATAGGTTTGTGTTCGTATTTTATACTAACATCTATCAAAGAGTTAATATGCATTACATAATTCATAAAATTAAATTGACAAATTATATACAATTCTCAAATAATATTTTCTTTCCTAAATCACCGCAGTTTTTTAATGAAATCAGTATTTGAATACCCTTTAATATTCACTAAAGGTAATAATAATAAATGACAAGTTGACACTTATTTGATTGATTGTAAAAAATACGTGTTTGATTGATAGAAAACTTATTTATAAAGGTGTGCTACTCGTTCGCATACCTTTAATATAATGAAATTCATAAATTTGCAAGTTGTTTTGATGAAATGCTATCAAAAATATATGCCATATTTCACAGTTATCTTCACATATAATAAAAACCTATCAGTCTTTATAAATTCCCCTGGTTTAATTTGTTTAATTTTCCTCTTAATAATCGAAGCCAAAAATGTAATTATTTCACATTATCATATATCATATATTTCAACGTTATGCTCTCTCCCTAAGACCCGCATTTTTAGGGCTGGTCAGCTATAGCTATAGGAATATAAATACTAGTCGCGAACCCCGCCCACTTGGATTTGCATTTAAATGGAAGCACACTCCTCTCCGGACCGCAGCCACTCACTTAATCAAAAGCAATAATTTTCTTTCTGAACGCGAGCGAAATGTTTTAATTGAAAGTGCTGATGATGATGCCACTGTTGTTTCAGATACAAGTGTATCTCTATCTCTATCTGTATCTGTAAATGTATCTGGCGAATGCGTGTTGGAATCAAGCATAAATTGGAACTGTGTTAAAAATTAGTTTAAATTGCGGCAAAGCTGGGCAGCTGCTGCCTGATGGCGCCAGCATAAGGCTTTGGGATTTCGAATTGGACTCTGAGCCTCCCTACTCAGTCGATTTTCCCCTGCCTTGTTTTATTAACTCCCAAGCCCGAGTGAATTATGGACTGCAGGGGGAATGGGATGTGTGTATGATAAATGTGTTAGATTTCCAATGAAATTTTATGGCCTGCTCGTATATGTCGCCGCCGCGCTGCTTAACTGATTGCCGCCGGCTCTTTTCGCAAAAGGAAATTCCTTGGGTCCCCATCGTCGAGTGGTGTTGTGCATCCGAAATCATTTGATTTGCGCGGCATTTGAAATGCTTTGCATACAAATAGCCCTCGATTGTTTCTTTAGATGCGTTGCGTCTATAAAAAAAGGCCCATTAAACACTCATTTCTGCTGCATTCACGTTAATCAAACGGGTGGTCGGCTATCCACTGGGTTTCTGATGGAAGTATCTCGTAGGTATGTATCTCTATCTCCGCGAATGTCGGAATACTTTGCAGCGACAAATCAGCTGTGACACTTGACATGGGCCAGCGAATCGGAATCGGAGACCGCCATTCAGGGGATTTCTTTTATTTATAGAAGACGCCCCATTCCATAGACTCTTCAGAGCACAGAAGAAATTTTAATATTCATCAACTTCATAGATACACTTTGAGATCAAAATTAGTTGTTTTATGATATAAAAGAATACAGGAAAAAATTATAGGTGAAATCAAATTTTAATAGGGAATTTATAAGCAGCATATTCTGGTTAATAAACGGGTTATAAATAAATTTTAAATAATTAATTATATAATTATATATTATTTTTAATCTAAGAGCAGTGTTTTTGAGTTTTTAAAAGTCTCAGTTTTAAAGAAAAATGTAAACACATCCTTTTTTCATAAAATCAACATGACAAAACAACAAACAACTTAAATTTTCAAGTTATATATATTCAAAATATTGTTAAAAATATTTTTAAATATTTGAAAGTAATCCAAATAATTTAAAAATATTATTTGCGGTCTCGTACGTTGACAGCCAACTTAGATCATTGGCCACAGTAAAAAAACACAAATAAAAAAAGAAGCCGCCAAAGACTGCGCAACTTTGCAACTAAAACTGAAACTAAGATAATAAAAATAGCACTCAACGGCACACTATGCCGGAGAGTAGCTAGCACAAATGAAAACATTAACAGTTTTATAAATAAATGGCAACTGAAGAAACTGAATCAGAATTAGAATAAAATCGAATGGGGTTGAATGAAAACACAACGCCCGGCAAATCAAAATGGCATTTTCCAAGCCATTTGTCACACATTTCGCATTCGCATTTGCATATCTGAATCCATATTCCCCAAAATCAATGTTCATAGGCCGCGGCCAACATTTATTTCGGTGGACTTCAAAGTAAATTTCCGCTAAAATTAGTCACTTAACCCGAGAAAAAAAAACACGAAAAATTAAAAAAGAAAGAACCAAACTATACGGAGACGCTTGGCCGAAATGAAAATGGCTGGGCCAAAAATACGTGGTAGTAGAAAAGGGGGAGATCTTAGCCGGATCCTCCGTTGGCAATTGCACACTTAATTAATGGGCACTGCTTTTGATCTTCTGTGAAGTTCAGTAGCCCCCCAATTCCATTCGCAAGTGACAAAAACTTAAATTTTTCACGCACTCAAATGAAACTCTTTGAACCCCCAGGCCCCACCAGCGCCCTGTCACACGTCCCGGATCCGGGAGATCCGGAGATTGGAGCACGGAGAATCGGGGACATGTGTCGCACATGTCAGACATGGGAAGCGCTCCCAGCTAGAGATGGTGAAGGGATTATAGAAGATCTTTGTATAAAATTAATTACATTATTCGAGCCACGATTACCCAATTTCTTCGAGCTAAAACTCATTCATATGCATCTCGCTAGGACTTGGTGGCTTATCTACTTGTTCAATCTCGAATGCAATCAGAATGATGTCAATTACCAGGTATAGGCAGGTAAAACAAATTCACTGGTGTTAGGTAGCATTTACTAAATATAAAATATATTTTTAAAGGCTTTAAATTGTAAGAAATATTTAGTTTTTTAAAGATTTCTGTGATATTCAAAGCTAGCTTCATACAAAATATTTCTTTAAAGAAAGCAATATTCAATTATTGCTTAAAATATTTAAAATTGAATTTAAAATTTTTTAAAATATATATCTCGTAATAAAATATATAATTTATAAATTGCTTAAAGTTTTACCAAAGAAATTTATATTTTAAGTTCTAAACTTTAAGTCTTTAAAATAATTAATTTACCAAGTATATTTAATTATTTTCTCATTATTTTCTTCTATACATATCTTCATATATTTTACTATCCTATAAATATATATATATATATTTTTTTTTAAGTACCTTCCCTTTACTCATCCATCGTATCACGCTGTCATCTCCGACCGCATCTCACCACAAGCTCCCCCATTTCTTTTCGCCAGAAAAGTCCAACACCCAATGAGCAATCTTCCAAATGAACCAAAGCAATGAGGGGAGGAAAAAATAAAAGAAAAACAAGCAATAAGTGCTTAATAAGTAATCAGTCACCAGGCAAACTTGTAGATAAGCCGGATACCCTGCCACCTAATTAGTGCGAAAACCGAATCCCCGCCCCCCTCTATAGAAGCATCGTGATTTGTGCCCAGAGGAAGTGCATCTGCAGACCCACATGTGGCGATCTTGATCGCGCTGCTCCTTTAACGATCCTCAGCCGTGGCATTTATTTAAATTTTAATTTACTGAGTGGTGTCAAAATGCGTGAGCCAAGCCATTAAACCCTGATACGATGCACTCTTGCTCACTTACTTGTTGTTTTCCTCAATCTCGAAACATGCTCATTTTCTGTTTGTTTTGCGTCTCTTGCAGATATCTTCACATGTTGCAATCAGGTCTTCGGCTCATGTCGCACAGCATGCGAAAATGTAAGTATGACGATCGGTTGCAGAGGGGGGTTTAACTTTAAGTCCGTCTTTGCATTTGCTCGTATATCAAAAAATGCGTAAGAATTGTGCAGCTTCAGTGGATGCAACGGGTGGTATCTACAGCTCGAGGCAAAAGTTTTATTACAAGACATTAAATAATGAAGTTTATTAAGTGAAAAGTATACAAAAACTGAGGTTTAGGTTGGGAAAAAGGGAATATTTTTTGGTTAATTATATTTAAAGAATATATAAATATTAATAAACAAAATCCAATGTTATGTAAGCCTTTAAAATATTTAATAAATCAAAGTATATCAAATATTTATCTCACATAATTTTTATAAATTTCCTTTTTTTTATAAAAATCACAATCAAAATATTTACGTTCATAACTATTTTTACCCTATACGGTGGTGCTGCGAGGCGCCTAAGCCGGAGTACAAAGCCAACTCGAAGGGAAATGATGTGTGTCTGTCATAAATATTAAACGCCAGCCAGGGGCTAGCTAGCCAGCCATCTACGGCAGTATGAACACCTCGGACAGCAGATCAGATACAGATTGGACAAGCCGATAAGGTGGAAAAACTACCGATCGAGCCAGAGTGATGCATTTCCTGGTATTTTAATGTGCTCGTGGTTCTTCCTTTTGCCCCTTTATGAATGGTGCGATCGGTGGTGCATACTAAGTAATATGCATTTAGAATTCAATAAGCGTTGATCCGACGGACTGTCACACGAAGAAAAGCCATCGAGAATTATTATGACAGGTTTTTTCGGTGGAACTTTATATGTGTTTATATCCCCACATCCGTTGGGCCAGAGCCTTGTGCCCAAAAGGAGAGAAAAATCCGTACAAATTGCATTGTTAATTAGCATAAACTGGTCAACAAGTAATTGCGGCTCAAAAGCCAAACTCAGGCCAAAGGCACAGTCTAATGCAGTGAAGAAAACCACCACATTGTTGTCATAGTTTATTTTGCATAAGAATTAATAACTAGTAATTAAGAAATTATCAAACAAAGTTGAGAGGAAAAAAATATGTATTTAAATCAAACTAAAAATATATTTTTAAAATATTATTTAAAATAGTTTCATAGTGATAAAAATATTTTAAGATGGGTTTTTTTAAACTTTTCATTGAAGGGAGCCAATTTATGCTTTAGGAAATTATGAATATATATTTAAAATATTTTTAAAAATAGTTTCACTGTGCTAAACAATTTTTAAGAGGGTTCTGTTTACATTTTTATTAAAGGGAAATATTCTAACATTTTTTTCCCAGCGCTCATAGAGAGCCAGACCAACCAGTTTGCCACTCAAAGTCATTCATAAAACCCAAGCCGGCTGAAAATCAATTTGTTGTCTATGAAGAGTGAGTGTCTAGTGTGTGTTGGGTGTGTGTGTATGTCTAGTTGGTAGCCTGGTCGGCTCTGGTCTCAGCTCCTAGCCCCCGTTTTAGTTAGAGGCAATGCCGGCAATCAAATCACTGACATCATTTAACTTTGTAATCATAACAATTTTCCCCCCAAAACCAATTAGTTTTCCCAGCCGAAAGTGGGTTGGGGGATTTGCCAATTTTTTCATTTAGAAATGCAAATGAAGGCATTAAATCTTTTGGCCAAATTGAAACTGACAAACAGGATAATGCTAAGAGAGACTAAGACCGGTTGAGTTCCCATGGGCGTTCCCCCCTAAATCCACTTTTGAATTGCTTTTTACAAGTGGGTGTCGTAGAAATGGTAGAAATATCAGAAATATGAGACCCTCTCCTTTGATACCTGACTCCTCTCCTTACTCTAAAATTATTCCTTGAATGTGTGAAAAGTCGAACCCGAGATGTACGACGACGATCTCGCCGAGATAAGTGAAAATTTACGCTCATTTTATTATTAACAAAATAGTCTTTTGTGGCTGGAGGCCTGATAATTGCAGCAGGGTCCCTAATCTTGATGGTGGTATTCCCGGTGCCAAGGTGGGCAGGTTGTCCTCAGGATTCCGGTGGGATGCCCTGTATTTATCCACTATGTTGTGTGTGGGGGTGCGTGACATGGCCACGGACACTTCATTAACAAAACTGCAACAGACACGCCGAGAGCCGAGAGCTGAGAGCTTAGAGCTCGAGGAGGGGATTCCAGCCAGGAACACACATGCCACAGAAGTGCGTACCCACCAGGGGCGTAGCTGTAAAAGGGTAACATGCAATTTGGTTTAAACTCAGAGGGAGGAACTACCATATAGACATGTAATTAAATCGGACAACTACAATTACCCCATATAAATGGTGATATTAACAGCGTTGAAAGGGAAATTAAGGTATGCCAGGGTAGAGGGACATGGTTATTATATAATTTTACCCTTAGGAATCTTGTAGAGACTTTTAAAAATAGAACAATTTTAACCTATACAACCTTTTAAATTTTACTAATTTCCTAATTTGTTTTCCTGAATTTAAAGGTTCTTCTAATTTTTAAAATTTTACCTAAAACCCCTTTCTACCCACGCCCCGATATTTATGTTAATTTGTATTTATGGCAATGCCACCAGGCTCAAGATCCAGACAAGTTTCTGAGGACGACAAGCACACGAAGTATCTGGGATAGACATCGCTTTACTCAGATTACTGTGGCAGATATGCCCGCCTCAGACTTGAAATGGGAATGAGCCTGGAAATTTGTTATTGAAGTTTCCTGGGCCGGTTCTTTATCGATAGAGAGTGTGAGACAGACAGAGAGATAGAGTGAGATAGAGAGAAAAGGCTGTAAAATGTTATTTATGATGGTGTCAGGAGCAGAACAGCATTCAGAAATGTAACATAATACCCCAAAAAATTTAAGAAAAGGAAAAGAAATCAGCACAAAAATGCAACCTGCATGTTTTTAGAGCAAAACTGCAAACCTGAGACTCAGTTTAACCCCAGGCACTCAGGAAAATGGGGTTAGAGTTCGACAAAATGTTTAAAAATATTTCAAAATGTTAACTGAACATATTTATTAAAACTTAGCAAGAAGATTGAAGTCTATACAAAATATAATTAATAATTTCCTAGGATTTCATTAAAATGCATTTTCTCTACTTGACATTTTTCCAAGTGTTCAAATTGAAATACTGCAGACCTGAGAGCACTTGAGACCCCAACAGGTTGCGGGTCAGGAGCGGGTTAATCGCTTTGCCGATGATTAAGTCTGATTGCGATTAATAACTTGTTGTCTATGGCAATTTATGCATATTTTTTCCAGTTATCTCTGGTTGAATATGCCACTGGCGGCACTGGGGATAGTCGCGAGGAACTGCGTAAATATTGTCAACTCCACCAGGTGGAGTTCTGGACCTGCGTTAACCAGACCCTCGATGGTGAGTGCTTCTACCTCTACTCTTCCTCCGTTTACTCAATTTAATTCTTATCCCACAGCGGTGTCCCGTGGTGCTGACTGGTCGGGCAGGCGTTGCTGCCAATTTGGGGTTCTGCCACATTGTCGTAATGCCTGCGCCTCCTCCAGCCGCTCACCTGTGCACACCTGCCGGCGCAGCGATGAGCAGACGCTGTACGACTGCCTGGAGCGCCAGGAGGCAGCGGATCAGTGCTGCGGTCAGGCCCGCACTTCCGAGTGTCTTGAGGTGAGAAATAAAATTAAAAATAAATCTTAACTAATGAAAAAATCATTTTAAATAAATCTAAATAAATATAGGCCTGTCGTGCTGTCTTTGAGCCCTCTAATGACAACCAGGATCATGTGGACATAAATGGAGCCTGTGGGGAGCGCAACTTGGATGTGGTGCAGTGCATCCATAACCACACGGACATGACTCCGCTGGCCAATGCCGAGCAGTGTAAGTTTCCTCGGAAATATGAAACTGTTGATCATGAAGTAATTCCCAAACTCCTTTCACAGATATACCCTGCTGTGAGTACAGCAACAAGGAGCACTGCCGGCACACCTGCCGCAATCTTCTTCGCCAGAACGCCACTAGGATGGAGCGGAGTGAGGTGATCTTCTCGCGTCTTGAGGCGGCGGGATGTGGCTCTCCTCTGCCGCAACTTCCCTTTTGGCAGTGCTTTCTAACGGTCACAGGAAAGCTGTATGTGCCAGGCGGATCTGGAGGAGCAGGAGCTTCCCCCTCCCACACGCGCCTAGGGGGAAAGGGTGGAGCTCTGGGAGAGCCCAATCATTTAGGAATGGATGCAGCGAAGAGGCAGTGCTGCGAGCAGGCCAGCAGCCACAAGTGTCGGCGTCTGTGCAACCAGATCTTCACCAGCAACTGGTGGGAGGCAAGGTCCAGTTTTGAGAACGAGTGCATGGATCAGCCAGGGGAGAGGAACCTGCGTCGCTGCATTGACAGTGTGGATGCCCCATGTGAGTTAGGATGCCAGGGTCTCAGTTTCTGCTCCAACTTTAACAACCGACCGACGGAACTCTTTCGAAGTTGCACCCCTGAGCACGATGCAGCGGCTCGGGAGGATCTTCAGCTCTTGCAGCAGAGAGGAACTGTGAGGGTCCTCGGACAAGAGCTCTTCATCAAGAACACCAGTCGCTGTGCCCCGGAAAAGTGGCAGGCTCTGGTGTGTGCTCTCCAACTCAGGCCCTGCACTCGTGTGGATCTCTTCAATGGCATCTGCAGCGAGGATTGCCATGAGCTCCTAGAGGAGTGCCTGGACTGGACGCGGCAGCATCAACGACCCAAGGATATCTGCTCAAGGCTGAAGGAAAAGGATGAAGATGACCCTTTGCCGTGTATTTCCCTGGAGGGTTACCTAAAGCCGGGGGATTCCACTTTAGAGGAATCCCAGGGCATCACCTCGCCATGCTCCAAGAAACCCTGCAACGGCAGCGAGGTGTGCATCCTGCAGCGGGGCGGAAACCAAGGATATTCCTGCATACCAGGCTGTAACCTGGGACAGGATTCAAAGTTCTTTGTGCCCTTTGGCTCGTATGTCCGGCTGGGAAAGAGTAACCACAAGAAAATCGAGGTGGGACAGTTGCCGCTGGCCGAGCACATAGTCTGCTCTTGCGGATTACAGGGTCGCCTGGAGCAGTGCCAACCTCTACCAAGTTACAGCCACGCCCACTGCACCCTGCCAGGAGGCAGAAGCTACCGCCATGGCTCCTCCTTTTACCTGGAATGTAATCTTTGCAGTTGCTTCGCTGGAGAGATCACTTGCACCAAGCAGCAGTGTCGCCTGCCGGGATTCGCAGACTCCAGTTACACCAGTCTCCCGTGTAATTGTCCTGCTCACTATGTGCCCGTTTGTGGCTCTAATGGGAATACTTATCCCTCGGCCTGCGTGGCCAAGTGCCATATGCCGGAGGGGGACTATGTCTATGGGGCCTGTAATGCCCGGAATGCCTGCCAGGCAGCAGGTCCAAATAGTTGTCCACAGGGAACTCAGTGCCTGGACAAGAGGAAGGTGTGCCTGGCCAGCATGCAGAGGCCTTGCCTGCAGTATGTGTGTGGTAAGTTGGGGAGTTTACTCTATGGAGTTTGGGTTAATAAAGATTTCTTTTCCTTATAGTCAACGCCACCGCCTCGAACTGCTCCTCCTTTCACCAGGGTGAGGTGTGCGACACCCAAGGACGCACTTTTCCCAATGCCTGTGCCATGCTGCGAGTTAATCCCCAGGCTCAGGTGGCCTATTGGTCTGCCTGTCAGTCGAGCAGGACAACTGCCTCGCCTTCGCCAGTTTGCGGCATCAATGGAGTGACCTACAAGAGCAGCTTTGCTGCTCGAGCGGAGTACGTGATGGTTGACTATGTGGGAAGGTGTCGAGAGGTCGGTTTGCTGGCCAGCGACATGGGCAGACGCTGCCGAACTGTGGTGTGTCCAGCTCCCGTGTCCAAGCACTGTCGCCTGATAGTTCCCCCAGGCGCCTGTTGTCCTTTGTGCGCTGGAGGAGCTTTTCGTATCATTTACTCCAGGAAGCAATTCGATCGCGCCATGTATGGCCTGCGAGCGCAGAGCACCACGTTGCTAACCCTACATGGAGTGCTTCAGCAACTGGATGGACTAGTTCAGGTCAGCGAGTGTCAGATGACTGGGTTCCTCACCATGGAAGTGGGCATCTTTGTGGCCCTGGTGCCTGCCAGCAGTGTCAAGCGACCGTCGCGTCTCCAGTTAGAGGCCTGTGCCCGCGAGGCCGAGAAGATATCATCGTTGATCAACGCCCAATCACCCAGGATCACCACCAATCTAGCGTTATCCTGCCTGACGGTGTCACACCTACTAGAACCCACGCCAAATGGAGCAACCGCCAGCAGTGGTTATCACACCACGTGGATGGTGCTCCCCCTACTTCTGTTAGCTTTTAGATTAATCGTAGCTTAGGCTAGGCTGTTAAGGAGCAGAGGAGCCTGTATGATTTGACTCAATCAAGTGAATTCTTGGTGCCAATTAATCGGTTAGTATAAGGAGATGGAAAGTGCCTTCAACTTGTTAGGAATTGACCCCTCTAAAACCTTGTGATATTAGCTAAAATTAATTGTTAAGCTCGAAAGGGGCAGATGAAGCCTTTATCATTAGTTTAGTTTTTGTGTCAGGAATGATTAATTTACTTAATAGAGCAGGAGGAATTTCAATGGTAATGCAATAATTTTTAGGGAACAATTTTAAAATTGATTATAATTTCTAGTCTATCAGGAATGCCACAGAAATCGTTACCAATTTTAAATAAATTTAAAGGTAATCTTAAAATATGCAGAAAGCATTCTTTTGTAAGACATTTTGTAGCATACTTTTGGGCATTATTTAAAGCTATTCGAAATCGGTTAAGATATCTTTGCTAAGCTTAATTTTGTAAATGTTTAATTTTATAAACTCATTACCATTGAGGTGTATTCCTGGTCTTTAAAAAAAGAAATAATAATTATTCAATTTTTTAAATTATTTTCCTCAAAGTAATTAATTATAAATATTTCCTCTCTGAAATATGAATTAATTCTGAGCAAATTGAATTATTAATTAATTATTTAAATCCCTGGTTACGTGTTCATTATTGACCAAAGCATTGTCCGTCTAGGAGTACCACTAGTCTAATATAAAACCCAAAATAAAAACTCACTTTATTCGAAGCATGGCTTCCTTTTATTGAACCACTCCAAGCAGATCCACTGAGCCCTGAGCTCGTGTATTATAATAAATGTACGTGAAAATGTAGAAAAAACTGTGTCCTCTAGGACACCTCCATGGGCACCACCGCCTGGACGCGTTCGGTGATGAGCAGATCCTTGACACTTGTGTGCAGAATGGGCGTGGCGCCTTGCTTGAAGCGGTAGTCCAACTGCCGCTCGCCCTTCTTGTTGGCCAACTCATGGTTGCGCAGATACTCCACGCTGCCCTTGCGGATCACGCACAGATCGATGTTGGAGCCGGAGCCCAGATCGTTGAACACACCAGAGGCGATGGCATCGCGCACCAGCTTCTTGCCCTCCTCCTCGGACATATCGGGACGCCAGCGGCTCTCGAACACGCTCATGGCGGCCAGCGAACCAGATCCCATCGTGGCATAGGGCAGTTTGTCGGAGCTACCATGCGGATGGATGGAGTAAATGTGGGGACCAGTCTTGTCCACTCCGCCGAGAACCAAAGCGGCACTAATGTGGCCCTGGTAGCGGAACAGCATCTGCTTTAGCATCACATTGGCGGCCACCACGCGCACCTCGCGTTTTGTGGCCAGGCGATGGAGTTCCAGCTGCGAGGAGATCAGATCGGTGGTCATCTCAGTGTCCGCAGCGGTGCCGGCTCCACAGCAGCTGTACGAAGGAGGGTTTTGGGTTAAATATGATGCACTGCTTATCCCGGTGTGATCTGGAAACTCACTATATATTCTTGGCCAAGTAGTGGATCTTGGCGCAATTCTTGTCCGAGACAATGGGACCCTCGGTGGCACGCGTATCGGCGCCCAGGATAACGCCATCCTTGAAAATGATGCCCACGATGGTGGTGCCCGTCTTGGTGGTGGTCGGAGGCTTGAAGCCCCCCTTCAAAAGAGTCGCATTGCTGAAAACGAGACAAGAGGAGCAAGTTAGTAAAAGCCGCTTGAGGATTGCCGGAAGCCGCGGCCGTTTCTCACCGCTTGCAGTTGTCGAAGTTGAAGCCGGCACGGGGCATATCGCGGTTAATATCCAAATCCATTATTTGTGCTTTTTATTTTCAACTAAAATCGCAAAGTAAAGTTTTATGAATTTTTGCCCAGCGGAATGACAAACAAAATTGGTACAGTGTGACCGTTTATCAGAGTTGAAAATATACCGTCCAAATCTATTTTCGATAGGATTTACGGTAATCTATCGCATATCGACTAGCTCTTATCGTTATCGCAAGTGTTTTTTTGCAGCCCTGGGAACGTATTTTGATCAATTTCTATGTCGGCGGCCACAAAATTACATAAAACCAGCTGGTGCGCGCTTCGGCAGCTGCAGCAATACAGAACTAAGGGTAAGTAAGCCTTATTAAATAAGTTTTAATTGAAAAACAGCGTGGAAAGTTGTTTACATAATGCCGGTGGGCACTCACGTTCAGCGGAGCGCCAGTGTCAGTGATGGCAGCTTAGCGGAGTCTCTGGTGTAAAGAAATAGCTAAAAACTAGAGAATATAGCTAAATTGAAAATAATTAAATTTAAATTAAATATATTTATTTTTTATTACAGCCACCTTGAGCGGTAGTTCTGCCTCGATTGCCAAGCGAAATGACCTTTTCAACCAGGAACAGCGGCGGCAACGGGATGCCGTGGGCCGCATCGACAAGATCGAGGTGCGGTACCTGGGCCTGCCCGAGGACGTGACTCTGGTGATGAACAGCAACATCTCCACGCCCTACAACTGTGCCCAGCACCTGAGCGAGGGCCACTGCAAGCGCTCGGCTCTGGCCCTGATCGATGGCAGTGTGCCCTGGGATATGCATCGACCACTGCAGGAATCCTGCACCCTGCAGCTGCTCAACTTTCATGTTTCAGAGCCGCATCCAGTCAACAAGTGGGTGTATCTACTCTTCATCAATTTCTTATTGTCTAAATTTGATTTCTTTTTTCCCGAAGAGCCTTTTGGCGCACTTGCAGCTTTATGTTGGGCGCCGCCTTGAACAGGGCCTTCAAGCCAGAGGCTGGACTCCAGCTGCACAGCTTTCCTGGACCAAATAGTGAGCTTAAATCTTGGTTAACATAATTCTTCATATTAATTAGTAATAATAATTTTCCTTTAGTTAAATCGGGCAGCTTTGTGCACGACATTGTATTGCAAACACAAAACTGGCAGCCCTCTAAGGAGGAGATGCGCGCCATTTCCGCTGAGATGGTTAAATTGGCCGCCCAAGATCTGCGTATTGAACGCCTGGATGTCCAGCAAGATCTTGCCCAGGAGATGTTCAAGGATTCCAAGTACAAGAGCGAACAGTTGCCCAGCATTGCACAGCAGACTCAAGGCAGAGTTACCCTGTATCGTCTCGGTGATCATATCGATATCTCGCGCGGACCTATGGTCGGTTCTACCAGTTTTCTCGGCAAGTGTACAATTTCGGCAGCCCACAAGGTGGCAGAGGAAGGTGCTGCGGGTGCTTTTTATCGTATTCAAGGCGTTGCCTTGCCCAGTGGCTTCCAGCTTAACCATGTGGCATTTGGTGTACTCGAGGAGAGATCTAAGAAACCGGTGAGTTTGTCGGAATTTTATTTTATTCTTTATATAAAACACAAATATACATTTTATAGAGCCCCGCTCGCCTGCCCAATGAACCCTTCGAAGAACAACAACAACTGCAATTATCTTAAAGCGTTCTTTAATATTTAAAGTTATATAAAATAGGGTAAATAATTAAAGAGCGTCCTCATTTGTTACAAAAAACAAACATTGAAATCAATTTTTTATTATTATAAACTTATCTTTTAACTTAACTTAGGGAATGCAACTTTGGAAAGAGATACAATTCAAAAGATGTACACAATTTACTGGCAATGGAACACTTTTTGGTAACTTTTTTTCAGTTAAAAAAACCTTAAAAGGTTTTCTGAAAATTACAGTAATTTCTTCCATTTATTTGTAATGAAACACATTTTTGGTAATTTTTTTTAGGTAAAAAAATCTCCTACAAGGTTTTTAAATTTCTACCGTTTTTTTAATATTTCACTTCAACTCTTTAGATTTTTTTTTTTCAGTTTAAAAAAAAGGCTTTAAAAAATATCAAAATTTTCTCTTATTTATATTTTTTAATATTTCTGGAGCACGATTAAATTTGTTTTTCTTAAACTTTGACCACAGACTTTTTTACATTTGGTAGCGATTATATCTTTAAGGTATTTATATATATAATGAATGCTAGGAGAAGGCAAAGCATGGAGATTCTAGGAAAAACTTTTGGCTTAGGCTACTATCTACACAAAAAACAAAAAGGAAAAGCAAACAAAACTTCCCTTGAGTTTCTCAACTCTTTGAAAAAACGTCAAACAGACCCTGCAAATCGTGCTCTTTCAGTGCAATAACCAACATGATCAGTCCGCCGAGGAGAATACCCAATATTTGTATAATAATACCCTTTACGTCTTTGGCCATTTCCGGATTGTGGGCCACACTCATCGTGGGCACCAGATCGGCAAAGGCTATGTACAGGAAGGAACCAGCTGTGGCTGCATAAATCCATTGGGTCATCCCATCGCCGATGCCGGCAATAAACAAACCTATGGACATGCCCACAAAGCTGAGCACTGAGCTCACAATATTCATGTAAATGGCTCTACGCATAGACACGCCAGTTTGGAGGAGCAGCGCAAAGTCGCCCAGCTCGTGGGGCAACTCGTGGCAGAGGACGGCAAAGGCAGTGGCAAAGCCTGTGACTGGATCCGTGGCAAATGCCGCACCAATGGCCAGGCCATCGGTGAGATTGTGCAGGCCATCGCCAATTATTACCATAAAGGCCACCGGAGTGAGTGGGCGTTCGGGTGTCTTCTCATCCAGCTTGGCCTCCTGCAGCATTACATTGAGTTCGCGTGGCGCTGGGAGATCGGGTAGTTCCTGTTGCTTTGTGTGATTGTGATTGTGACTATGACCATGTCCATGGCTGTGGCCGTGTCCTGACTTCTCTCCCTTGAGCATGGGAATCAAATTCTCCAGCATGTACATAAAAAGAGCTGCCAAGAAGGTGCAACCGCAGAGCAAAGCAGCCTCGTTGCTATGCTTGTGATCCGATTCCAAAGGGTTGATGCCAGTCACCTCCTCTTCATGTTTTTCCTCCGTGAAAAGAGCATGAGGGAGCAAGTGCATCAGAGCATCGCCCGCCAAAGTTCCAACGGCAATGGAAACCAGAAACTTGAGTATCTCCTGGTAGGCAGCTGTCTTCATCAAAGGAACCAGAAGAATTCCCAGCAAGCCGCAGGCAGAGAGAATTATCATGGAAATACTGGCGGCTATCCAAGCTGGAAATAAAATAGGAAATTAAAAGATGAAGGGAATAAAAGGCTGCTAAGGACACTTACCATACCAAATCTTCTGCTTCTTTTCCTCAAGATCACTAGGCTTTGGAGCCGGTTGCTTGCAAACTCCATTATCGATTTGAGCCAGCAAAGCAGGACAGAGTTTCATGAAGGCTCGCGGAGTTATCCTCACCGAGTTGATGAATTGATTGTATTCCTCCTCGGAGTTGTGAATGGTATCAACGGAGACTACGCCCTCCTTGCTGATCAGTTTTCGATAGGCTGTGTTCTTGTGCAGATCATTGTGATCTACTAAAAGGGATAGCAAGGATTTGGGCGATAAGCAGGCAGCCACGGGATCTGAAAATTGGGATGTAAAATGAATTAGATAAAATATTTGGTGAAATTTTGTATTTTACTCATAACTCTTATTTAAAATTCCCGATTCAGTTATACTTTCCCAGTTGTTCTGGGTTTCATTTGGGTAAATCCATTGGATATGGGGAATTTTCTCCAGACCCTTAGAAAGCCTTTTGTTTACTTCTCTCGGGCATTGTCAGTTTACCAATTACATTTCTCGACTGCCAGCACGTTGTCTTTCCCATCAGTTGATTGTTATCCAATTTGCATGTGCGAATTCGTCATAAAGTCAGTACTCAGTCGTCGTCGGTTTAGTGTTAACTTTATATGGGACATCGTTGTAATGACTGTGTGCACTTCAATTAACTGTAAATCTCAGTGAAGAAAAATAACAAACGAAACAATTGAGGCCTGTTTGTTTCTCATTCAGTCTTGTATCTGTTTCATTTGTTGTTGTTTTTTGTTTTGGATTTCCGCATCCATAACGCGTTCATTTATCGTGTTATCGCCCTGTTTTCGTCGTCGGCCACTGACAATGATCTTTCCTACCTAGTGATTTACGGGTACATTTACGACCCAAAAGGAAAGGCAGATATTGTACAGGTACATCTGATAATGCATCTATATATACACACCTGATCATATTAATAGGTACATACACAAATTATTTAATTATAGATGGTTTTTTCGTACTTTAAGTGTTGGCATCTTTAAAATTTTTGGTTATTTGTTATGGTCAATATCTGGCCACCATGTGACAAAGAGTTGAACGAGGGGAATCCACTAATATCAAAGCTTTTCTATAAATTGTGAGTCAACCACACATTTCGCCTGATCATAATAATAGGTACAGTCTCCGTTTCTCATAAATAACAAGTGAATAATTTTGTAATCAGTGATTTTTTGGCAACTTAAGGTAAATTTCGTATAGCTACTATCAATTAAGAGAATTAAATATTTATTTTTTTTAGAAAAAATGGGTCGAAATTCTCATTGTACTAAAGAAGAAGCTCGATTAGTTCTTAGTCTGAGAAAAGATGGCAAATCTTTACGAGCTATTGCCAAATTAATGAAAAGGTCCCATAATTTTGTTAAAAATGCATTAGAAAGGAAACCAAGACAGGAATCCCGTGGAAGGCCAAAAAAAAACAACGGAAACGCTTGACCACTACATAGTATCTTTAAGCAAAAAGGACCCATTTAAGTCATCGAAGGCTATTGCAGCAGATATTGGGAATTCAGTTAGTGCTCCAACTATCCGAAGACGACTACAAGATGCCAACCTACCAGGAAGAATTGCCAGAAAGGTTCCACTTATGCGCAAAAAAAATATCACCATGAGGCAAACTTTTGCAAGGGACCACAAAGACTGGGTAGGATGCATCGGGGAGAAAAAGTGGAGAAACATTTTATGGAGCGATGAAACCAAGATAAATTTATTTGAGAATGATTGTGAAAGGAATGTTTGACGCCCTAATGGAAAGGAATTTCATCCACGGTTTACAAAGAAAACAGTCAAACATGGAGGTGGTAATATAATGGTATGGGGTTGCTTCTCCTGGTATGGCGTAGGTCCAATTTATCAGACTACGAACAGAATGACTGCTGAAGAATACAAATCCATATTGGAAACAGTTATGCTACCATATGCTGAAGAAAATATGCCATTACGTTGGGTATTTCAGGAAGACAATGATCCTAAGCATACATCAAGGCTTTTATCTAAATTCTTTGAGGACCAAAAAGTTGACGTTCTGAAGTGGCCAAGCCAATCCCCCGACCTAAACCCCATAGAAAACTTGTGGGGAGACTTAAAAAAGAAATTGGCAAAGTATTCATTTTCAAATAAAGCACAATTATGGGATGGTGTCCAAAAATTGTGGTATGAAACACCAGTAGAAACCTGCCAGGCTCTTATTAAAAGTATGCCAAAAAGAATAGCAGTAGTGACCAAAAATAGAGGTGGATACACTCGATACTAAGTTAGTAAATACAAATTTAGGAAAAAAAAAACGCAAAATATATATTTAAATTTATTTTTCTCATCAACACTTGAAGTGTACCTATTATTTTGATCAGACTGAAAACGTATCTAAGACACAAAATTATCTCCTTTTTGTTATATTATTATCCTATGTTACAATGAAGTTTATTTCATTAAAAACAAATAGTTTACGAACCAATGAGACCAAATTTTAAGTTTAAAATAATGAATAAAACTATTTTCTGTAACCTTAAAGTCTGAGTTGATGTATGTACCTATTAATATGATCAGGTGTGTATTGATGATAATTTATGCGACAAGGCCACGGCCACAGACGGAACTTCCTATCAGGCAAATGAGATGGGAGGATGGGATGGCATAATTGAATTGATCATAGACCGCCGTCGCCATTCGCTGGTCGCCTTGCACTTGGAAATCGGCCAATCGAGGCCCGGCTTAAGCTATTTATATTTTCATTCTGTTTGCGACGACGCCATTCTACCGACCTCAATGGGTATTGTCCCATCAGGTAGTATACATATAGTGAGTGCTTTATCATATTTGCACGCTTATAATTGCCATTCAAGTAAGCCATAATCCATGTATTCTTGGAATTTCTCAGCTTTTGCGGATACTTGATATCTGTGTCTGAGAAAGATCTAGCCTACTGTTTATGACTCTGTTGTCTCTGTTTTTCTTGAGCTATCTTAGGCATCGGTAAATAAGTAATACGGCTAGCACCTACCATAAAGATAATGGCGGGACACCTGTAAAATATAGAGATTATGGTCTGGACACACACTCACCACTGCTTTCCCTTGGATGCCTATGTCTGGGGTCATGTATTTCCAGGAATTCCGGTATCTCTGGCCCTGACTCTGACTTTGTCACATTGCTTGTGGAAATTTCAACTTCCAAAGCTTCCTCATCGGTGGAGTTGGCGCGTGTCGGCTCATCTAGAAAGTTACTGGTTATATTAGAGCTGTCATTGATATCCTTGGCATATCCTTCCGGTCGATGCTCTTCGATCGTGTGCGAGGGTTCAAATTGAATTTGACCCAAGTTCAAGCTGAACATCAAATGCTCAAGACCCTGGAATGGGGATGTTTACAAGAATTTTATTAGCATTTCAGAATTCATTAATGTGCAATTAGTAAAAAGGTCTGTTTCTTGGAAATAAGATTTGTTTTCATATTTTTCTGTGATTACAGACAAGCTGTTTGTTTTTTACGTGAATGTACATATGTTTGTACCTTTCATTGCCTTCGCGGCTGGATTTACTCATTCAAAATATTGGTTTAAAATGTATTTTTAACTCTGCAGCGAGGCATAACATAAGCTTTAATATCCAAGCTAGTGAGTCAGAAATTTAATTCATTTTTGGGTATTTGTTTATAATATTATCATTACCCCATATTAGTGCTACTATTTGCTATTCCCTGCAATTATTTATTAATGTTTTGGTATTTGTTTATAATATTATCCCCCATATTAGTGCTTTTATTTGCTATTCCCTGCTATTATTTATACTCTTTTCAACCTTGAACATGGTCAAGTGTCACAGTAATTTTCAACAATAACAATAATCTTTCCCACAAAGATCCTCCTCGAAGTTGCTGGAGATGCAAGGGCAGCTTTATTATGATTTATTTATTAGCTCAACCGTTTCGAATACCAACTGTCAGCTGTTTTTAGTCAGAGATTGTCCCAAAAATCTCAATTGAATGAAAATCTTAACCTATCAAACTATACTTTCCCGCCCACAACAATTCTCACACTCACAATTCTCCGCTAATTTGTCAAAAGGAACTCAAACTCGGTTGCTTTCAGATCTCATCTATCAGAGATAATTACTTGATTTACTTGTCAACGTGCCAAAGCAATTATATTTACATCTGAATTCATTGTGTTTATTGCATTCTATTTGTATTTTTTGCATTTTTTTTGCTGTAGGAGTAAGCTGGGGGTTGGGGAGAGGCCCAGATAATTGCCTTGATAGACACCTGTCGCCGGTGATGAGTGGATCCAAGGCATTCCCTTAACCGAGATCAGGATAGGAGAATTAGCATATCAACAAACATTAGGCTGCCACGCGCTGGCATAAACAAAAAACCAAACTATTTATTATGGAGCCCATGAAGTGTCGTCGCCGCCAAATCGCGATTTTACTTTCATTCAGCGAAAAATGTGCTATATATACTATGTAACTGGAGATTGGGATATTAGAATCATAATAGAATAACAGGCTGGTGGCGGGTGGCGGTCTAGCACCTCCAATGTTAGTATGCCGAGTGCGTGAATAGTAAAATCACTTTAGTAACTTTGCCATTTAAATGGACACGGCGTATTGCGTAGCCTGTACGCATGAGTAATGTCAATTGGCTCAGTCAGTCGTCAGTCTGTCTGTCTGTCCATAATTTTCGAGTCCACAAGCATAGCGATCGTGTTGGGTTTGTTGCGAAAGTTATAGAGAGGGCTGTATGACAGGTTTCATAGTCAGCTGTGGTTCCTCATTAGGAGAAAGAATCTTATCATCAGTCTAATCTCTTAATCTTCAGATGATACAATAGGGGGAGGCTGCAACGACATCCATGTGGATGCTCTCGAGTCGCTATTATATATCACAATGTACGTTTGTCTGGATTTTGATTAAATTTATGATAATGCCCGCAATAAAGACTACGCTCCGTCGGCTATCATCATATGAGTTCCAAACAAGACGACGACGAGAGCTACTTCGGGTTATAAAAAAAAATTGCCCCGCGCGTTTATAAAGATTACAACCTTTTAAGAGTGACGCGATTATGGCTCTTAAAAAGTGTGTTGTTTGCCAACTTGGCCAGAACAACACACCGAGACTAAACACTTTCACAATACAACAAATATTTGATTAACTTCAATTTATATAAGCCACTGTCCCCCTTGTTTTGTGTTGTTGTTGCTGTCCCCCCCAAAAATAAAATAAAGACAAACTCACTAATTTTTTGCCATAACATTAAACCGCAAAAGCTTTGTCCATGTTTACCTGTGCTCAAATTACTCTTCGTGTGTGTGTGTTTACAAGGCTAGTTCGATGGTTTATTGGTTATTACCTCAAAGTTGATTGTCCCGCCGTTGCCGTATTTTTGAAATATCTGGGTTAGATACTTATTATATTCCGTGGATGCTTGCACGGGTCCGAAAGAGCAGCAAAGGCTTAGGAGGGTTAAGATGCCTAACACTTGCCTTTTGGCCATCTTAGCAAAAGAACTGAACACTCGATTGTGGTATGATTTTTAATATATATTTATTTATATCATTTCCCGGAGGTTCCTTCGGTGTTTTTACTTTCTTTCGAGTTTTTAGACACTTTTCACAGACTTGAGCTATCCGTACCGCTGCAGCCCAGTACCGATCCCGTTCAACGGTCTTTTGAAATGACAGTTTCGCCCACGCAACGTTTTTATACGACTTTCGGCGAGAGCGTTCTCCTTTCTCGCTCGGTCTCTCTCTCTTTCTCTCTCTCCACCTGTGTGCCGGTTGCCTTACTCTGCGCACTCGCTGTAAACTTAACTACGATTCGCACCAAGTTCAAGCTTTAAAAAGCTTTTGCGGGTAAAGAAGAAACCGTTAAAAATAAAGTTTGAAAATAGTTCTGAGCAGGAATCGAACTGGGGTTGAAAAATATATCGAAAAAGCTCAATATCATATCGAAAATATCGTTAACTTCGATAAATTTATATCAATGTTTAAATTTAAGAAAATTAAGATACAGAAAAATATCGATAAAGTGTATTTATTTGGCTTCTTTTGATTATATTGATTTAATTTATCGCCCATTTATCGCAATATATCGATTTATATATCGACTTCATACATTTTATTCAATAACAAATAACACCCTTCGATTGCTATATTTAGTTTGTTTATTATTAACGTTTCTTATACAAAACAAATTCGATTTATACATTCCGCAAAAGTTGCTTCAATAATAATTATTACTTACTAAATTAGCTCCTAGTTACGTGTATAATGTGTAAAAATTGGTTCGCATTTTGTATACTAGACATGTGTCTTCTCTTCTTTTGTTGCTGCTGTGTTGCTGACGAGGAACTCTTTCTTGGGTGAAATATACAACAATTGTAATATAAAAGCAAATATTAATAATAAAAGTTAAGCAGGGAGTTATCTTTCTCTTCCCGCCAGAATGCATTTGAGTTATTTACAATAACACTTTTGTAATGTTGTGCGTAGGGTTTTTCGAATTTCAATTGCTAAGCCTATCTTATTTGTAAATTGAGACTTAGGCTAACTACAAGGTATTCCCCTCGATGACTGCATTGATCGAGGCATCCGCAGAAGGCACTCCTCTTTTTCACGAGTCCCTGCTGGGTCCTAGTCGAACTTCTCCTGGTTGGGCATACAAATGAAGAACTTGGAGCACCACAGGTTGATTGCCTGCGAGGTGTCCGCCAACCACTTGACCGGGTTGTGAATGGTCAGATAGTAGACTGGAATGCCAGACAAGATGATGATCGTGCCGATGCCCACCTCATAGGGGGACTGCGAGCAGGAGGAGATCACCAGGAAAAGGCAGACAATCAGGTAGATAATGGGCAGTGCCAGGCTAACCTTGATGGGTCTCTCCGTCTTGGGCTGTTTGTAGCGCAGCCACAGCAGCCCGGACACCGAGATGAGCGTGAACAGGGCCTCCACGTAGCTCACATAATTGATTAGGACATAGATGTCCTTGATGAACAGGAGGAGCAGAGTGATCACGCCCTGAAGAAGAGATTATAAAACTGTTAATTTAGGAATTATAGAGGGTTTTCTATAAAGACTCACCAGAAATATCAGCGACGGCACTGGCGTCAGGCAGTTGACATTGATCAGCGAAATGGCCGCCGGCAAATGTCCATTCCTTGCCCCTACAAAGAAGAGTCGTGAGGAGGCAAAGATCGCTCCGTTCAGGGAACCAAAAGTGGAGCAGGCCACGGCAAAGGGCATTATCCAGGAAAGGTACCCAAGCATCTTGTCGCCAAAGGTGACGGCCACTGCATCCGAAGACAGAATCTCATCCGGCGACAGCACCGAAAAGTAGCCAATATTTGTGATCATGTAAATAATCGTGACCACAGGCATGGAGATGCAGATGGCTTTGGGCAGATTCCTGTATGGATCCTTTAGCTCCTCAGTCACAAAGTTCAGGTAGTTCCAACCGGAGTACGAAAACAGACCGCTGTAAAAGGCCAAAGCAATGTAACCAGGTGTTTGCAGACTTCCGGCAAATGGTTGATCCCAGTGCTCTGTATTCCCGTCCAGCAGCCACCAGACACCGGCACCGACAATCACCAGCAGGGCAAGCACCTTGGTGCCGGTAAAAATGTCCGTCACACGTGTCACCCACTTGACGTTGTAGCAGTTGATAACGGTCAGCACACCTTAGAAGGAGCAAAGATCGAACAATTAGTCAGTGCATTTTTACTTTGATTATCAACGGATCTTACATATCATGGCAGCCGCCAGCAGCTGAACTGCTTCGATGGGCGCCTCGCAGGAGGGCCAGAAGGGTTTCAGCAGATACTGGGCAAAGGTCAGGGCAGTGATGGCATTACCCGTGGGCACCAGGATCAGCAGAGCTACCCACAGATAGAGGAAGGCAGGCAGGGGTCCAAATGCAATGCCAATATAGGCGTAATCTCCTCCTGATTTTGGGATCATTGTGCCTGTAAATAGATAAAAAATAGTGTATTTATAAGTAAGAGTAAATATAGAAGTAAATAATAAATAATTTTGTATAAAATACATTTAAATAGTCCAATATTTTATAATGGTATAAGGTTCTGCATTAGCTTCAATCTTCTTAGTAAGATAAGAGAAGTAGCAAATGTTTTGACGGTTACAAGTTGCTTATAATTTGAGGTCTTTATATCGGCAACACCTTTATCTTAATTTTATGAATCTATAAATAAGAGAAAGATAATGTAAAAGAATGGGACTCGCTATGAGGCAAGTAAATATTGCCAAACTGATAAGCGTGACATAGTTCCGCCAATGTTAGAAATATTTGCCTATTTATCGAGGGTTGCTTAAACAATTAGTGGTCATGTTGGACTATAATCTGGCATTTGTGCTAACCAATTTAATATGCAAGAAATAATCACTTTAATAACAAATTCCCACAGCTTAACTTAGAGGTGATAATTTTAAAGAGTTTATGAGTGTCAAAAAATTATACTACAAATAAAAAAAAAGATACTAACAATTAATTTAGGGTCTCTATAGTTCTTCTTCAATATTTTATAAAACATTTAAGATACGATAATTAATGTACATTTAAGCTTTTTAAAAAATCATAAGCAAACCTCTCGCTATTCTTAGACTTTGCACCCAAAAATTATGTAAATTTACGTCTGTCGACAAATTTATGGTAATTAGTGTCTGCCAGGTTTTAAATTCAAGAAAACGTGTTTTCTTTGATAAAGAAGTACTTAAGTTAAGATGACGTAAAAAAGAGCAAAAGTTAAGCATTCAAATTCTCTTCCCCAGATCTTCAACTCTTTCAAAAGAGAGATTACGGCGTAGCCCATGAACTGAGGGGTTAATTTCTGGTTGTTTAACCTTGAAATTTGAATTGAAAAGGGTTGAAAATTCCTAACTAAATAGGTAAAGCAAATACAGCATACCGAGTTACCACTGTATATAAACAAATCAGTGCTAATTCTTTGATAATTGACTGTTTTGTTTGGTTGTTCTTCCTAACAGATCCATCAAATTCCCCTCTTCCATTCATCACTGGGAACTGATTTTGTTTATTAAGATAGTCATTCTGCCCCTTGAAGACGGCATCTTGATGGGGCCCTAGCTAATTTCCATGCTTAAATCCGCTGTCTCCAGGGTAATTGTCTGGAGTACACTGGCTAATCTCAACAGATTCACTTGGCGGGAGAACCAATTCAAAGTTCATAGTGATTTTCCGTTTATTTTGTCTTAGATCTGAGCCGATTTTAATTGGAACGAAGCGGATTATTCTTGGTTTTCTCCCTACAAAAATTAGTGACAACAAAATGCTGGATGGTTATTTTTAGATTTACCAGGGGAACATTTGTTATTATCTGTGAAAGTTCAGTTTAAAGTTAAAGAAAGAGAACAATATATAACTTTTTAAGTGTATTTAAACTCAAAATTAATCAAAATTATTCAAGTTTTTAAATAAAGGAAATAATAATCTTGACATTTAAAAGGACTCTTTAGAAATGAGCTTAAAGCTGTACAAATATTTGTATTTATCCTGGACTGTCTCCAATTATATTTGATTAATATCCTTACGTAAACTTCGTTTACTATCAAATTAATACTCATATATTTTTTTTCAGTGCATGACAATCTCTTCTAGATTTGCAGATAATCGCTGGCCTTAACCTCTTTATCTTGGAATTGCAAATTTTCCACCGACCCAAGCACTTTTGTGGAATGCTCTCAGAGCTCTTGTTCTAGTTCTTTTTCCCCTCGCCACAGGTGCTTCAAGCTTGTCTTACACCTATGTAAACAACCTCCCCCGCCTCCCACATGCACCATATGCTGACCCATGAAGTGCTGTCATCAGCCAGAAGCAATAACTGCCAGCGCCGCACAAGTTTGTTGACACTGGGCGTGGGCTCATTATCGACTGGGAATGTATTCCCAAAAAAAAAAAAAAAAATCATATATAAATATTCCACAAGTGACCCCTTTTACATGGCCCATTACTCACCCAGTTCCGCGTAACAGAGGGCGCCCACCATGCTGAGGACACCGCAGAGGACCCAGACGATGAGCGATTGACCAATGGAACCAGAGAATTTGAGGACACCCTTGGGGCTGACGAAGATGCCGGAGCCCACGATGACGCCAACAATGATGGCCACTCCATCCAGAAGGCCAATCTGTTTCTTCAGTTTGACACCGGAACCCTGGCTGCCGCTGTCCGCCGTGGAGTTGTTGGGCTCCGCCGGCGGAACCTCAAAGACCTGGCGGGGAATCAGGGAGTCGCTGGCCTGAACGCGAGCCATTTTATGATAATATATTTGAGGGAGGATCTAGGATCTGGTATTTATTTTAATATATTTTTTATTGTTTATTTATTGATACAGGTTTTTAGTTAAGTTCATTGCTTGTAGCTTTGTTATCTGGCACTTTTCGTTTTATTTTTGGTGATATTTAGGTTGATCCTGGCTCTCCTTTCAAGGTTCTCACTTTACAGATTTGCTTCTTTTAATTTTAATGTTTGTTTTTGTATTTTATCTTGGTTTAAACTTTGGTTTTGTCTTGTGTTTGTTGTATATTTTTTATCAGCGTTCTCTCTGTGCCAGCGTGGAGCTTCGTATACAGTTCAGTTTGGTTCAGTCCACATGGTTTTTCTGTTGTTTTATTTTTTCCGCCGCTTTCAATGCTCACTTATTCACACACACACTCTGCCCTGAAGGGTGGAACAACACATACACTATATCAATATATCCAAAGATAAGCTGGTAGGAACACACGTGGTTTTATAGAGTTCGATGGAGAGGCATCTTCGGGAACTTTTGTGTTACGGAAAAACGTGTCTCTGAATTTTTCTTTTCGAACAAAATATCACCAAAGCAAACCGACCGCTCGCCACACGCTCTGAGTTGAAACTAAGTTTGGAATATATTTTTTACCCCTCTATATGGAGCGCTGTCTGTCTGCTGTCGCCGTCGCTGCCGGCGTCGCCTCAACTTGGGCTTTGCATTTGCCGTTTTTTTTTATTATTTGGGTTTCTTTTATTTTACTTCATTTTATGGACGGACAGCAGCTGCTCTCTCGCGCTCTTACCTGTCGCCCCGCATGAGTGTTACCTGTATAAGGCGCGCTCACACACTTTCCACGGCGGCATCCGCATGATGCAAGAAGCCGCAAACATTTCGCTAGAAAGAAGTTTGTGGCCAAAAATAAAGCACGTGTAGCCGGCTAAGAGAAAATCCCCGTCCTGAGATATGGCTAGCCCTCTTAAAGTGGTTTCTCTTACACCTTAGTCATTGACCTTTTGCAGGCAGTGTGTGCTGGCGGTGTCCAAATGGAATTCATATTCTGGCAGCTGATAATCTTCTAGCAACTTTGTTGTCATTTTATTCAAACTAGGGCCAAGGCATGTGCCAAAAACTATTAGCTATCTGGTATTAATAGATCTGTAATTCCAAGCGATGTGACATTTATTGCAAGTGAAACTTGCCACAAGCTATTAACGGTTGAAAAAGATTGCTCTGCAAGTGCATTTATCCGATAAATAGGGGGAAAATGTATTTATTTTATGCTATATTTGATCGTGTAAAAATATATATTTATTGACATTTAATTTTAGATTTTCTATTTGCAACATTGCAGATTTTCAAAGAGGTTTTAACGTGGACATTAATTTTTCTTGTCGAAATACAATTTTTAAAGAACCAAAGAATATTTTAAATAATATTTTGCATAGATATTAATTTTTTAAAAGTTTGTTTTCCAAAGTATACTTTTATTTCTTCAAGTTACATTTTATATTATTGATGCTACTAAATCAGATCTTATTAATGTGTTATAAAAAAAGAACGTAAAACTATTAACCATTATTTTAAATATTAATATGGAATATATATCTTATATATAATAATCTAAAATTGCTTTCAAAAGTCTCCTAATCACTCTTAACCAATACCCACTGTCTCTACCTTGCTTGTTTCCGGTTAGTTTAATTTTTGAAAAATAGGAAGTCTGCGATAAGAAGCCCTAATCTTACTATAACTTTGATTTATAAAGCTGCCAGACATATCAGTGAATCAAATGTCAATTACTTTTACTGTCTGAGACACACATAAGGGCCTCAAGGGCTAACCACAGTTGCAGAGATTAACCGACTTTTGATGGAGTGTGTAGCAACCTCTTGGGTAATCCACTCTATAAGGCTTCCTTCCCAGCCTAATCGTGCCTCTTTTGTTGCGCATTTGACGGCAATTTACTCCCAAATGGATTCGGATTCGGTGGTCTCATTAATGTGTGTGTGTGTGTGTGCTATAGAGGAGCGACTTTTTGTTAGACACTTGAGCAGATTATCATCATGAAATATTCAGAGATAGTTCCTCGCAGGGAGAACGCGAGCGGGGGCCAGATGCCATTGTCAGGCGCGTGCATTTGACATTTCAAACTGTGATAATTCAATTGTGTGAATCGTGAACCTTTAGTGTCCGCCCGCCTATATGGATTAGCTGCCAAGCGTCTCCCGCCCTCTGGGGTCGCCATAAAAAATAATACAAATAATAAACAAAACAAGTGTAGCGCCTCCGCATCGCCGGTTTAGTAGCTCCGCTCTGGGATCAGCTTAGCTGGGATCCGTGGAGCTCCTCCTCCGCTGTCGGTAATCTAATTGTAAAAGACACAAACACACACACGGGGTGCTGGTTATCCATAGTGGTGTCCAACCGCAGTGGTTCGGCGGTAGATCCGTTCGGGCCCCCGTTTGCGGTTGATTAACTGTGATTTCGTGTGACTTTTATTGTTGCCTCGTAGCTGCGGGATATCAGCTTTTATACCCTTACCAGGGGGTAGGTAGTATGACTTTTAGATAGTGATTACATATGATCAGCATAAGAAGTCATACAAAGTATACCGAGCTTTAAGTTATTATCATGTAAGGGTAAGCAAATAAATCGAAGGTTTTAAAGGTTTTAGTAATAGAGCAAATGTTTCTAGCTTAATATCAAAATAATATTACTTTTTCAGTAGAATTTATGTAATATTTAATGGTAATAAAAGGATATATTGTTGTTCAATATCAAATTGACTTAAAAAAGTTAATCTCCAACGAGTTAATCCTCCACAACGAGTTAATCCTTCCTGGAAAAAGAGTATTCCCTTTGTTCTTTGTTATATTTTTATTTTTTGTAAGTTTAGCACAGCACACACCCACATACAACACACAAAATATATATATTCAGATGGAAGGAGAAATATGATGGATCACTTCCATATGCAATTTTCGTTAATATTTTGGTGCTTTGCTTCCATCATATCATGCCACGAGTCAAGTGTTTTCATGATCATCCATTTAATCTTTATTTATAGTGTAAATGTAAATATGCACTTAAATTTTTCAATAAGAAACTTTGTAACTTTGTAATTCATTAGGATTAGTTTGAAATATCCTAGGCATTAATTCGTTTTGTAGATTTTCACATTTGGAATATTACGTCTTTATCCGTTTTGAAATTTTTACCCTTTCACAGGGAGAACCGTAATCCATTCGCCGTGATAACCCGAAACAGACTGAGGACAATCCTCACTTCCCCATCGAAAGAGCGAATGATGTTCCCCAAAAAAAGCTTTAATAAAATAAATAAATAAATATGTAAATCAGAGCATTTGTTTTTATTTTTTAGAGACAATTGTTTGGCCTTTGTGTGAGTGAGGGAACTGACAAACAAAAACATAAACAATTGTTTGTCTCTTTTTTTGGAAAACGTTCTCAATACGCATGTTCCCTGTTGCTAAGAGAACGAATCACCCAGAGACCAAAGAGAAAGCGCTGCAAGTTGCACTTGTAATGCACTTTTCTCTTGGTTACAATGGAGCTCAAAATAATAGCTTTTTTTTTTTATAGATTTATAAGAAATTTGAACAGGGCAACAATCAAGTAATTAGTGTATAGCGAAAAAAATTAAATTAAATTTATATAAAGCACAAATTTGTTTTACAACAAAGAACCATCTTAAGACACTTGAACTGCTATTATTATTCCCTCGGCTGTTTCAGCTTTGTTTATTCTATCTTTAGTCGGCTTCTGCCTCCCGCACACCCCTTGATTCGTCTGTAAATGGGACAAGTGGGACAGGACCACCCCTTGGGGTCGTTGCTCCTGGCTGTCGAGTCAAAAGAACTTAATTTTTGTATGTATTTCCTATATTTACATATACAGTATGTATGTATGTCCAACATTTAAAAGTCCTAACTAATCGCCCAGCGGTGGCACCCTGAATATCTTGGCCATTTGGTCCTCGGAGACCGTCAGCAGTAGGTTATCCTGTGGTCTGTAAACGAACTCATAGATGTGGTAATGGTGACCGGTTAGCTTGAACTTGAGGGTTCCCGTGCGAGCATCAAAGGCATTCAGGTTGCCCTGCGAAGTGGCTGCCAATATGGTGTGGTCATTCAGCCATTTGATGCTGAAAACAAACAAGAAATAAGGATCTCAGCTACATTTAATTTAACTAAATACTCACCGGAGGACACCATCGTTCTTATCTGGAGTCTCGCAGACCGTTCGCAGCGATGTCTTGGCATAGTCCCAAATGGATATTTCCCCATCCAGCGATCCGCAGGCAAAGAGCTTGAGATCCGAGTTGGCGGGAGCAAAGGCCAGGCACTCCACGCCATGCTCTGACTGCACTGTGCTCACAGGACCATTGTTGGTGCAAAACAGGATCTTGCCTAAGGAGAAAGTACTTCTTAACTTGGAATTCATATGACAGATTCCTCATCAAACTCACCCGATCCCTCGGCGCAGATGTAGAACGGCGACTCCCTTTCGCAGGCCACCACCGCGTGTGTAATCTCACCAAAACCAAGGGGATGCTGCTCGTTGACCTCCATCAGCACCTGGCAGGTCTTCAGGTCCCACAGCTTCACATGCCCGTTCAGGTAGGCGGTGAACAGCTTCTTGCCGTCGCCACTCAGCTCCCCGGACTCGCAGCGCGACGATTGACCCGGCAGAATCTTGCAGTCGCCACCGGGAATGCGCCACACGTAGATGTCACCGCTGTCGCTGCCGGCCAGCAGGATGTGCGCAGCCCGGTGCCAGAAAAGCCAGGACATGTCGCTCATGGAGTACTCCCAGACTTTGGTCAGAATTGGCCGCTCCTCACCCTGTTCGCTGACCTTGAAGGCGAACAACTCGCCGGCCATGTCGCCGGTAACCAAGTAGGCACCGTCGTGGCTGAAGTGAGTTTCCGTGACGGTGTCCTTGTGCTCTGTGATCTCGTGCAGCACCTCCGCGGTGGTGGTGTCCCAGACATAGGCACGATCGTCCTCGCTGCCGGTCACCGCCCAGTTGTTCGTCGGATGCAGGCTGCAGGCGAAGACTGGGGCCTTGTGCTGTCGGAAGGTGACCTCGGCCTGGTCGGTCAGGCGCGCTATGCGCTCCATGTCACGTCGCTCCTCCTCGTCATCTTCGTCATCGTCATCGCCCAGTCCACCCAGGCGCTCCTCCAGCTGCTCCAGTGTCACCTCGTCGAACTCTTCATCCTCCCCTCCGTCCTCCAGTTCGATCTCCTCCAGAACCTCGTCGTCGCTGTACTCGATGTCTGGGCGGTGCGGCGGCGTGTTGTCCTGCATCTTCACAGCTATTTGTTGTTAACTATTTGTTATTAGTTTAACAAAAGCCGCACGTGGCCGGAAAGTAGTCTGGCAGCACCAGGAGATTCAAAGTGTGGCAACTTTGTCTTATTAGATAGGAAATTCTGGCAACGCCAATGTCTCGGTCTATCGTTGCCAGACTTTTTGGACTCGTGCTCCTGAGCATTTTGGTGTGCCCATTTTTGTGCCTTGTTAGCGGGAATTTTGAAAATAACAATTTCCAAAAACAGCAACTAAATTTAAATAATAAAAGTGGGACTATTATTTTTATTATAATTTATTTTTTTATATACATTTTTTTAAAATTTTTTAGCTTTGAAAAAATTTTATTTTTTAATGGTTTTTTCTTTTAAAAAATTGTATAACCCATATAAAATTTAAAAATTTGACAAATTTAATATATATTATATTAAATTTTTAATAATTTTTTCAGAAATACATTTTTTTTTAAATAGTTTTTTCTTCTTCAAATACTACCCCACAAAAATGATTCCACAAATTTGATATATTTTATTTTGTTGATGTTAATTGAATAAGGATATAATTTAATTTAATTATATTTACATTATATAAAAATTGTTCAGCTTATTTTGTTTAAGAAACATTTTCAATTGTTTGACAATTTAAATTTCATTCTTTCCAAATTTCTTTAAATAACTTTGTAATTGTTGTTCCAAGACCTTGACCCTATTTGCTATGGAGTCCATGGTGGGCAAGTCACCCAAGTCGCAGTCGTTGGGACATGAGGCAGCAGCCGACGATGCTGCTGCGATCCTTTTATTTAATTCATTTCCATTTTGCTCTAGGACTTCGTGGCGATCTGCAACTTTCTTTGCCAGGCTCGCAAGTCGATCTGAGAGCTGCGAGATATGTGCCTCCAGTTGACGCACTTTCTCAGGGTCTTTATTTTGATTCAACCTGTCGAGGCGCTGTAAAATCTGATCCTTTTTCTTTTTAACCTCTTCATTGAACCAAGTTATTTCTTGGTGATCCTTCTCCTCCACTTTGCCAGCGGTCTCTTTTTTGAGATCTTTGATATCCTGGGCCAACTGGGGTAAGGCGGTATCTTTTAGGTCCACCAGGTCCTCTTCCAACTTATTCATAACTGGTTTTAGGGTATCGCCAACTTTGCTGCGATAGGAAACCTCGCTTGCTTTGACGGATTTCTTTAGATCATCATGCTGTTTTTGATATTTTTCAAATATTTGTTTTACAGCTACCTGGTAAAGTTCGTGATAAACGTGAAAGTTGCTGTATTTAAGGTTGACATTTTTTAAGGTTTTCTTCAAGTTTGCAATATCTTGCTTATGCTTCTCGGTATTGCTTGTTGCAGTTCTTGTATTAATTCCTGTAAATTTGTTATTTTCATTTTTTAAACTATCCACCAGTGCGTTGAGTTTTGGTATGTCCACGGTTCTTTCTGATTCCATGTCGCTGAGTTTATTAACTAGTTTACTCACATTCGAACTGAGGCCGTCGATAAGAGTCTTACTTGCCTGGATTCTGCTTACTTTTCCGCATTCTTTTTTCAGTTTTTCAATTTCTTTGGCCTCCAAGCCGAGCATATTTTCCGTATCTGAAAGGGCTTTAGTTGATTTCTCCAGATTTTCTCTTAAAGAGTTTACCTTTTCAGATACATCTTTCTGGGAGTTTTTAGTTTGCATATCCTTTAATGAATCTTCAATTAATTTCATTTTATTTTCCTCGTCACCACAACAGGTTTCTTCGGTTTTATCTCTTTTATGGTTTAGACCGTAAAGAGTTTTCTGTAACTGATTTTGTTGTTGAGAACAAGTGTCCTCTAAGGATGTTACATTTTTTAAAAGATCCTTTAATGTAATATTCGATTGCGGTGGATTAAAATCTTTAAGATTACTTTGGAAATTATTTTGGAAACTTTTAAATTGAGCCGAACAATCTGGGCAACATTTTTCAGATAAATAAATGCCATTGCCAGTTCTTAAATGCTTCAATCTTCTGTTCAGATTATGGAAATCAGACTCTATATCCGTATAACCATTTTTCTTGGAGGGTTTTTGATCCTGCAGATCCTCTAGGATATCAAAGCCATCATTTATGACTTCCATACGATCCCTAATCGATTTATATGGACAGCAGCTATGGCTGCTGTACTTTCCAAGCAATTTTTCGAAATCGGAAAATCTTTCAGTAAGACTACTCATGTTGCGGATGCCATCAATTTCGTTGTGAACCCATCGATCGAAATCACTCGGAACTTTGCAAGAATCATTGATATTTCCAACTGAACCACCTTTATTCTTATTTTTTGAGGTGGTTACTGGCTCAGGATTTAAGGATGAGATTTCATCTGAATAATCGTCGTCTGATATTGTTGTGGTGGTGGTCGTGGTCTCTGGTGGTTCATCATACAAAGGACACCAGCCTTGCCTCTTGCCAAAATTCACCATCATTTGCTGCCCGTGCTCACGCACCTCGGCTACGCCGAACAAATTGTCAAGGAGAAATAATTCGTGGACCTGACTTTCCCATTTCTCGACCAAGTTCCAATACGATCGTAATCCGTCCAGCGATAGGCCCTTCGGAAAGCATTCTCTGTATTTCTCCAAAGCAGCATCGATTGTCGCCTGGTTCTCTTCAAACTCATCCTCATCGGAAGTGGGATCAAATGTATCCCGGAGTTTATCGCAAGCCACGATCATCTTAACACAGAACTCGTACTCACCCAACTCTTGGGCAAAACTTGATTGGTATTTTTTTATGGCATTTTCGGTTGAAGCCCCCACAACTAGAAGTATGAGTCGTAGACCAACGGAAATCTGCATTATAAAATAAAATAATTATGCTATATATTAATAGACATTTTTCTGTAGAAAAGATTTTTAATTTTGGCAATACAATTATTACTACACCTCCCTTTTTAGTTTCTATATAATTACACAGGTGGTAAATCTGTACAAATGTTTTTTTTAGGGGATGCTATTCTTTTGCTACTTTGAGGGGTTGCCTATTTACCATGACTTGACTGCTAACTTGGCTGCTTGATTTACATCTGATTGCTTCCATTCTTTGGAACCTATTGATAACTCGCCCCCAACTCCACCTTGGGCAACCTTTTCTAATTCAATTCGAAATGGCCTGGGTTCTTTGTTACCCTGTCCCTAGAGGGTCCGGTGCATTTATTATTCCTTCCATGCACTTTGGTTGCCTTTCCCACGGTTCCTTCCGAACGTGTCCTGCGCGTGAGGAGCGCACGCATAACGTGCGTTCCCATGATCCCTCTCCACGTAGGGATATCTGCAGAAGAAGACCCTGAAAAAGAGGGGAGAGAAAAAAGGAAATGATTAGGGGAAACAATTCTAGGAGAACTCCTTACCTGCTGCCCTCGGTAATTGTAGAGGTTTTTATTGATAAGGTCTAGGATAAACAGTAACGGCCAAAACAGAGATTTATGCCAAAATGGGGGTAGGAAAGATACTCTTTCCTATTTACAGGTTATTCTTTTGTTTACTATATTCCGTTTTTAGACGTTACTTTTTGGATTTCTGTTGATTTTATTATTTGCTTCTTTTCTTTTATATAAATATTTAAGAGTGGTTTTTGTTTGTAATGAATTCTGTTACATTATAAATCACTGTATATACATATGTATTTTTTTCTATTTATTTTTATTTATTTTGAATATGAATTAAATGAATTTCTATTGGTTTTACTTATTTTCCAATTTTAAAGGTTGATATATTTCAAAAACAAAATGATTTTCAAGATAATGTTGTGGTTTTAGTTGTACTTCAAAGATACACATGTTATTTTATTGGGTGTACAAGTAGAAAACCGCCGTTTTCGACTAGGTGGTGCCACCTTCACAAAACGGTGAGAAATTTTGATTGGGAACGCCAATTGGTGAGCTAAAATATCGGTCAACAACTCTACATTGTCTCGTTCGTGTATTCTTATTGTTTATCATTTTGTTGGTGCACGAAAATGTCGAAATTCGAACCGAATAAGCGTCATTTGCGGGAGATTTTGCTTTTCGCGTTCAATTCGAAAAAATCGGCAGCTGAAGCGCGTCGAATGATCGTAGAAACTTATGGTGAATCGTGTATAAGTGAAAGAACATGTCGAGAAGTTTAAAAATGGCGAGTATGACGTGGAAGACAAGGATAGACCGGGTCCTGTGAAAAAGTTTGAAGACGCGGATTTGGAGCCTCTGTTGGGTGAAGATTCTTGTCAAATACAACAAGAACTCGCAGTTTCCTTGGGTGTGACTCAGCAATCAATTTCCCTTCGCCTAAAAAGCTTGGGAATAAAATTATGAAAAAAAACGGCG
>VNKB01015473.1:0-10548 GCA_008042735.1 Drosophila leontia
TTGCTCAGTTCGCTGGCGTGGCCACGAGCTCTGTCTCACTCGCACCCGCACTTGCAATTGGACTAAACTAAAACTGAAATAAAACCGAACTCTACGCAGTCAGGGCAAAGATTTTTCCGGCTTTCTCCGGGCATTCGTTTTTCCCGTCACAGAGAATGTTTTCCCGCAATTTTCCGATCGTTTTTCCCCGTTTTAAGCCCGTTTTTCGCAGGAGCGCACTTTTTTCCTACTGAACAGTTTTTTAGCGAAAAATTGAAAGAGGACGCCGAAAAGATGGAGGCTGCGAGAGAGCGCTCTCTCTTCCAGTTTCCCCTCTCCCACTCTCTGGAGCACAAATTAAAATATATAATAAATCTAATCATAATTATTATAAATATATACATATATAATAAATATAAATATATATATTTAAATATATCAAGACCAAACATCAAATGTTTTCCAGATATATTTCGATTTTCCACTAAAATCTTAATAAAACAAGAAAGGAAGCTAACTTCGGCACCCCGAAGCTTGTATGTATATTCTTGTAGTTTGCAATTGGATCATTAAGACTTGAGCCATTCTGGATATATTAATAGAAAAAAATAATAGGAAATATATAAAAGTTGTATATTTATGCATACCATATAATATTTGCCTTTGACAAAATTTGAAAAAGAACGATTAATCGTAAAAAAAAATATATATTTTAGATTTAAATATCTAATACAAGAAACGTTATAAATTTAAATGCTGGAAACACACACAAAACGAAGTTTCATTTTATTTTACCTATGTATACTTATTATGTTTACAGTTTGACAGTTACAGTTTTACATTACCAGCGTTACATTTTCTCTACTTCTACCGATTGTTTCTATTTTTATAAAATTTTTTTCCAAAATTCTGAAATATTAAAAAATACTTATATCTCAGAGTATACGAAAATACCTTGAAAAACAACGAAGCTATAAGATATAGTCTTCCGATTTTCATAAAATTAAAACTTCTGAAATATATAAAAATATGGAACTTTTTCTCTCGATATACAATTTATACTTTGGAGTTGATTAACCAATCACACCGATCGAAAGTCAAATTGCTTCAAAATCGTTTGTCATGCGCTCCGAATTTGAAATAGATAAATAAATAAATGCGAAATTCCAAGCTTCGGGCCTCTCTGGGCCTGCGTAACTGTCAAATGTTGTAAAAAATCAGTAACACAAATGTTAACATGCTCACAATGCTTAAAAACGCACAGCCCACAGACAAAAAACAAGTCGGACAGCCCATAAAAATGAAAAAAAAAAAAAAAAACAAACCAAAAATAAAATTAAATGCAATGCCTAACAAACGCTTTAGGCCAAACTCGGTTGCTTTGGGCCAATCGCCAACGGCAGATAAAACATTTGACACTTTTGGTTAATAAAAGTTGCTAATGAGTGCGAGCAACTCGCTGATTCCGCGATTGTTGATTTTAGGTGGCATTTTTATGAGGAGTCTGGCCAATGGCGGAGCATTTCATAAATTAATGTGTGCACGGGGGGAGGGACACTAATTGTGCATAAATCAATTGGTGTAGTTTGAGTTAATCCAATTAAAACAGGAAATTTATAAAATAATAGAATGGTGATTTGGGGTAAATGGAAGCTCTGTTAATTAAATGACATAATTTTTTCTAGAGTGAATAATGTAATAAGTGCCTCATGGCACTTTTGGGGCCTAGAGGTTTATGTTAAACAAATCCCAAAGAAATAAAATATTCAAACATTTTAAATCCCAGAAAATATAGAGCTTACCTTAAGACCTAAATTCAAAAATAAATCTTAGTTCTACAACATAGATTTCTAAAATCCTTTCTTTTAAAAACAACAAACTAAGACTTTAGAGTTCGAACTTGAAATTTAATTAAGAAAAATATACAGTTTTTATAAATCAGCAGCAGACATATAAAGAACATTTTCGACGAGCAAACATTATCGTTCATTGTAGGCACCGAAGCATACGTACTAATTTCGACACACTTGCCATCCTTGGTGGGTTCTCCCTCAGCCCAGTGCAGGAATTTCGCTGTGGATGCTGTGGTGATGGACTCATACTCATCCTCCTTGAATTGATTGGTGACATCGATCCAGTAACGATTCAGCCTATTCAGACTATTAAAGGCGTCCAGCTCAACATGGCTCTGGAGGCTGGCCAGGTTGGCACGTTCAAAGGAGAAAATAATAAAGCAGCGCATTTCTTTTATATTTATTTATTTATTTATTTATTTATAGTACTTTTCCACTCGAGTTTTGGAGAAAGACTGATGACCACATCTAAGAGAATTAATTTTAAAATTTCTTATAAGCTGAAAATATTACGCTGCAAGATTGTCTTATAATTTGCATATGTATTTCCACATATTCTATGCAGTCATGATCAACGAGATCCATCCGATGGTGGTCTTTATATTCATCTCAAAAAAACCAACAGCAACTCAATTAAATTCCACTAAACTCCTCCCTTTTGGAATGTGGGCCAATATGTACTTATTTTGAAAGCAAAATCCCCATCCATATATATAGATATATACAAAAAGTAATCAACGATCATGATCGATCCATTCATAGAACCGAAACAGACATAACAGAGAGTAGTCTCGCATTTTGCTTGTCCATTTGAAAATTGACTAAAATGAAGTGCGCTCATAAATATTTATTAGGCATTCGCTAAACTGGGCACTAAGTAGTCGATAATTTAAGCGGACAACCCGACGACGACATGAAAATTGTTTAGGCCAGGTCCAGACTCAGACACACATATACATTGGCTTCGACTTTTGGCTGAAGAGTGTAAATTGCCAGCAAGTGCAATGTGGGGAACTCCATGGATTGGAGCTAAGATCGAACACGAACTTAAGCGCCAGTTTTAGGGGGCCGGAGACGACATTAATTTATGTTCAGGCAAACACATTTTTGCCTGCCATTTAAGCGACAAAGACAAAGTACGTACAGCTCGGGCTATAGCCAGGTTATATAGCCTCGTCTCTGCCCCTTGATTCTGTACGGACGACGGAACGTGTCGGGATTATTAATTAGTTAACATCGGGCACTGGAGCTTGCAAAACATCAGCGGGCCCCACATTCCCATAGCCATTACCCCCTCCAAAAATGGCCAGGAGATGCGAACGCATCGATGATCTTCAGCAATCGATGATCTCTGAGGGAGAGAGAGCTGTGGGAATTTTTGCGAGCGCATCATTTCACGCTTGACTTAGGTCAGTGAAAGAATATGGAAAAGAGATCAGGGAATATAATGGGGAATTCTAAATATATTTTTTATAGGTAGATATAATAAAAAATTCTAAAAAAAATTATTTTTGTTTTATATTGAGGGGTAGAAATTGTAAAAAATAAATAAATATGAAAAAGAGATCAGGGTATATAAATAAAGGGGAATTTTTAATTATGGGTAAATATATTTTAAAATTATTCAAAATTAATTTCGGGCTTATATTGAAGATTAGAAATTGTGAAATGTGTTGAATAAAATATACAAAAGTAATCTTCTTTTATAGAATGTTATGAATATCAATATCATACATCAATATTTTATCATTTAATTGCTGAAAATATTATTTACCTTATTAAGTTTTGAAATAAGTTCGGCTTTAAAAGATGCCTGTATTTTTCATTATTTCTCTTTCTGATTTACCTTAATTTCCAGGTTTTTCTTGCACATTTTCTTCTCCATTAAACCGTAAGGAAACTCCCAAAAAAACCTCTATCCAACCTTATCAAACGGCGCCAATCTGAAGGCTGTATTTTAAACGTCTTTCTGTCTCTCTTGCTGCCAAGTAAATTGACTTATCGCTCTATTGGCATCACCATCGAGCCATTATCTTTGCCCATTTCAAGCTTAAAACAGAAATTAGCACTTAATAAAAGTTTATTTATGTTCATGTTGCTTGTAATTGGTCAGGTCTCAGGCTCAAAATAAATAAAACAAAAAAAAACCCCCAATCTAAGCCAAGTGACTCTGACTTGACTGATTTCCCAAACAGCGTGCGCAATTCGCAAATTGCAATCGCCGATCTGAGCGATTTTGGTTATGACCAGATATACATATATATGTACATACATATATAAATGCTGGCTCAAACCGAAATTCTATCACGTTTTCACGCTTCGAACGGGGCGACTAATGAAACTCGGCTCACCCGGCTCACAGTTTTGGCTTAGTTATTTGGTGCAATTTGTAAGTCGGCTTTTGGTTTATATATAGTATGATAATCCAAGCATTGCTCCTCCGGTGGCAGCTGACAGTTAACGCTTAATGGGCATGAAAATCGCAGCCAATTAGTGGCTGATTTTCGACGCTTTTCGACGCTTTTTGGTCTTTGTGGGGGGTCTACAAATCTATGAAAGTAACATTTTAATTACACACCAGGGGGTCTCTATAGGAATGTGGCAGCTTAATTGAAATTGGTTCACTGATAACAAAGTTAGGGTTCAGTTTCCAACAAGAATCATATCTTTAGAACTGGGAAAACACTTGTTATGGTTCTAATTGGGTTTTGTAATGGGGTAACTATTTATAGAGAGGTATATTTAATATTTTTGTCTAGTTAGGTTTTATTTCTTTACTTTTTCAGACTTTTAAAATAATAGTTTTGTATTACGGTTGCCTCAGAAATTTATGGAGATTTTACAACTATTTAAAAATGTCAAAACATTTTCTATAATTTTATAGCGACACAATCTTCTTTATACTTTTCTAATAAAATCAAAAACAGACAATTTATTATATATATTAAATATACATTATTCTTTATATTTTTAAAAAACCTGCCATAATTTCCCACATGTTCACTATTTTCCAAACTTATACAAAGCCACAATGGCCACACCCAGAAGCATCACCACAAAACCCAAGCTGCCAAATAAAGCCAGTGACTTGGACACCTCTCTAACTCCCAAATTTCTCTCAATATCCCCCATATCCTTGCTTAATTCCTCCACCTCAGCTCCCGGCATTATAACCCTAAAACTCAGGTGTGAAACTTCCGACACCTCAGTGCCATTGCCATGAGAGACATTCCTTCGTCTCCTTTGACCCACCGAAGGCAAGCAATCCTGGGCTGTCACCTGGCAATCCTCGCGCTCCAAGCAACCTGTAATCCGCATGGAGATCATCAAAACCTCTCCACTTCGCATTCCAGGAAACATCACAGCCTTGAAGTGGAGTCTCTGGCCCAAAGGAGGTTCCAAAATGGGGGAATGAGAGCAGATGGAGAGCATGGCAGGGTTGAGACAGCCTTTGGAGCTGATTAACTGAACAGTGTTGAGGACTTCACCGCCAGAGGCAATCCTTTGAAGCTGGACATCGCTTAGCTTGGTGTAGTTCCAGCCTGTAAAAAGAGGATTTGTCTTAGAAGAATGCTTAGAATGTCGAGAATTTATAGGTTACCGTCCCCCGCCAGAACATGAGCTCTCAGGAGCAACTCCTCGCCCAGCTGCACTGCTCCATTGGTCTCCAGATGACGGGTATAACCATTGCCTCCCTTTCTGAGTAGCTCCACATGAGTGCGAAAGGGATTCTGATTGCCGCCATGGGCGTAGCTGCCAGCGCTGCGAGATTGTCTAAAAAATGAATTATAAATATAATATTAATTATAATTACCAATTATTATTATTATTATTATTAATTATATAATATTAAAATCCTTAAAAATAACTGTCATCCTTACACATCATTGGCCACAGCCATTTTCAAGGCATGTGTCTTGACCGCCACTCTTTCTTGGGTCTTGCAGTGTAGAGTTAAAATCGAATCCCCGCTGGTTCTTAACCCTCTTATAGCTGGAAATCGCAGGCGTAAACACAAGTCCTGACCACAGGATTTCACACCACAACGCTCGAAGTCCTCGCCTGAAATATCCAGCAGCAGAAAACTCCTTGAAAGCTTCATTTCACAGCGTTTATCCTGCACATCGTCGTTGTCCTGATCCACTGTAGGTGCAGCTCCCAAAACGCTGTCCAACTTGAACACAGCTCGGAAATATCCTCCAGAAAGGCAACGCATGTCCTTGAGTCGGAGACGTAGTTGATTTTGATCCTGAATACCTTCAGGAGGAAGGTATACAGGCGCAGGTGTAGATGGTTTTTGTGTGGGAAATACAGGGACAGCCACGGGCGCATGGTAGTCATAGCCTGGGGAATGAATGGTCTCTATTTCCTCGCCAGGATCTTGCACTATTATGGGTCTTAAAGTGGTGGTAGTTGTGGGTATAGAGGTGGTAATGATAGTGCCACCAGGTTGGGGGTAGTAGTAAGCGGGATAAGGTTCTTCGCTGAAAGAAGGAGGGTTTTTTTTTTTAAATATCTTATTATTTTATTAAAACAACGAATAATATAATAATATAGAAATATTTTTAATTTATAAAAAACTCACCTGGGCTTGGGACTTTCATAGTTGGGACGCTCTTCTATGGCCGGTGGAAGATAGTGCTGACTAAGAGGTATAAATCCACCATGTCCGCCGCTTCCCTTAAACTTGACACTGCGATTTTCAATAATCTCCGGCAGACTAAACTCTGTGGTGGCCACGGGAGCAGGAGCCACTGGAGATGGAGTGACAGGAGCAACAGGAGCACTACCAGAACCAGTACCTGGAGGTCCATATAAACTAGGAGGAGCTAAACCCAGCTGAAAGGGCACTTGACCGTGTAGATAGTTTCCAAACTGTTCCAAAGGAGATGCATAATAATGCGAGACATCCCCCAGACTTTTCCTGAAAACTAGCAAACCCATCAGGGCAATGACTAGAGACGTCCACCTGGTTGACATTTTCACCAATAACTGACTGATGACACCCCAAGCTATAGGGTTTTTATAAGCTCTTAAGCCCAGGGCGTGACTTCCCTAGCCTGGATTAATTTTTTGAAACGATTTATTCTGGCTGGGATCACTTTCCCAAAACAGCTATTATTTTTATTGGTAAAGAAAGACACACAGCACACACGACTTTGGTGTCAACCCATCGATGGACTTTCCTTGGTCACGAACGGATTTGGCTTTGGTTTGCGGCTTTGTTGAGTGGGTCAGGTTATGTAAAGCTAATTGCCAAGTGCTCTCCGGGGAACCGAGTTCGGTTTCATCTTCGAATCAATTCAATACAATTCGAATCGAATCCGAAACTCACTTGTCCCACAAATCATTTGCCATTTGACATCTCGCTTGTGGACAACTAATGACAACAACAGCTGCGAACACAGAGGCAGCAGTAACATTTTGGCCATATTGTGGATTTTTGAGCGCTGTTTAGCCAGAAGTCCAATCAAACCTAACGAGCCGACAATCTGTCCGGTAATGTGACCATTTTGGGCAACCTCGGGTAAAGAGTCATACACAAGAGCGTTATAATGAAATCTAAACAGTGAAAAATTGATTTAGTTATAGATATATTTATTGATAGATTAACAAATGTCTAGAATTTTTAGAGACATTTTAAATATTATTTCTTGATCAGTATATCAATTTTAAGAACTCTCTAATCACATAAAAACATTTAAAATTATAAGATATATTTTTTTAAAGAGGTTTACCAAATGTCTAGAATTTTAAAAATATCTTGAAAAGTATTTCTTGATTCCTAAGAAATCTCAAACTTTTTTTTTAATTATTTCAAGTGTACCTTAAATCCCCTTTGATCACTTGTCCATGTGGGAAGTGTTCTCCTCACTCTTAATCTGATTTCCTAGGTTCATTCACCAGTGTTTTTGGCCCATATTTGTATAGCTTTCCCATTAGCTTAACATGATATTTATACTTTGAGCCAATTATTTTTAATGTTTAATGTTCAATGTGTGGGACAGGTTATTCCCAGCGGTCAGGCATTCGCCAAATTAAATGCAATTAATTGAATTAACAAGACACCAGCTCTAAACTGGATCTTAAACTACATATGAGTAGTTTTAAGATGATTTATGACTCTGGTTAATTTCTTACAAGTAATTCCCCGCAGGATCTCAATGCCCGGCACCTCGTATCCCACGAATAACGATAATTTCAGCAACGGTTTCCCCATGGCCACCACCCAAAGCGAACGTTTGCTGCAGGCTCAGAATCGTAGAAAATTCAGTTTTCCAGCCACTTTACATTCCGCCTCCTTATTGGAGGTGGGTGGAGGTAGCCAGAGGGGAGAGACCACCAGGAGGAGACTGAGCAATGTTAGCGATGTGGTCACCAGGAAGCTATCCTATACTATTGGCTGGAAGGCGGCACAGATACCAGCGCAGGATATCATCACGCAGGTGGGTTTTTATTGGGAAAAAATAATATTTTAAACATTTTTAGATATATTATAAATATATTTACTATTTTTTTCCCCTGCCAGGGTCGCTGTTTGTGTGGTCACTATATCAAACGACGCCTGAGAAGATCAGGTTTGTTCAATAAAAAACTGGGTTTGCAGCGCATACGCAGCATACTAGGTTCCACCTCCATGGGCATTGTTCGTGATGTCTTTCCAGCTGTTCAAGTGGTAACTATACTCTTTAAAATAATAAGTAAATAATGTAAATAAAACAAAATTTTATATTTAGCTGGGCGACGAACTGGAGCGCATGCATCCCCGGGTTTACAATGGCGTTGCCCGTCAGATTTGCCGCAATCCTGGCGGTGAATTTCACACTCCAGATGCTGTGAGCTTGCTTTTGGGCGCTGTGGGACGTGACCTTTTTCGTGTGGAGATCACCTGGAGCAAGGTCATCTCTCTGTTTGCCATTGCCGGTGGCCTGTCCGTGGACTGTGTGCGCCAGGGTCATCCGGAGTACCTGCCCAAGCTGATGGAGAGTGTGTCCGAGGTTATAGAAGATGAGTTGGTGCCTTGGATCAATGAGAATGGTGGTTGGGTAGGATCTTTAATGGTTTTTAAAAAAATATTATAATTAATAGTTTATTTCTTAATTTTAGGGCGGCATCAACACCCATGTCTTACCCACCAACAACAGTTTAAATCCCTTGGAGTGGACCACTCTGGTGATTGGTGTGGTCTTTGGCTTGATTTTAGTTTTTATGATTCTACGATTTATAATAAGCACGATAATACCGAAAATATACCAACGATTTACGAATTGAATATAGACCCTTGCAGATATTATTTCATTACATTTTACCTATACTTATTATGTTTACAGTTTGTTAGTTACAGTTTTGCATTCCCAGCTTTACATTTTCTCTACATCTACCGATCGGTTTATATGGCGCTATATGATATAGTTGTCCGATTTTCATAATATGTATACCAAAATTCGGAAATAATAAAAAAAGTAGATGAAAATACGTTGAAAAACAACGAAGTTATAATTTTTTTCTATTATGTGAAATAATATGAAATAGCCATATCTCAAAAATGGTGAAAATGTTGAACAACAGCCAAGTTAAAATTTTTTTTTTTTTTTCTAAAAATTTATCGAAAATTTGTATGCCAGCTATATGATATAGTTGTCCGATCCGGCATATACATATATTACCTATTATCCAGAATGGCTCAAGTCTTAATGATCCAATTGCAAACTGCAAGGATATACAAGCTTTGGGGTGTTGAAGTTAACTTCCTTTTGTTTTATTAAGATTTTAGTGGAAAATCTAAATATATCTGGAAAACATTTGATGTTTGGTCTTGATATATTTAAATATATATATTTATATCTTAATATATAATTTATTATATATGTATGTACATATATATTTATAATAATTATGATTCGATTTATTATATATTTTAATTTGAGCTCCAGAGAGTGGGAGAGGGGAAACTGGAAGAGAGAGCGCTCTCTCGCAGCCTCCATCTTTTCGGCGTCCTCTTTCAATTTTTCGCTAAAAAACTGTTCAGTAGGAAAAAAGTGCGCTCCTGCGAAAAACGGGCTTAAAACGGGGAAAAACGATCGGAAAATTGCGGGAAAACATTCTCTGTGATGGGAAAAACGAATGCCCGGAGAAAGCCGGAAAAATCTTTGCCCTGACTGCGTAGAGTTCGGTTTTATTTCAGTTTTAGTTTAGTCCAATTGCAAGTGCGGGTGCGAGTGAGACAGAGCTCGTGGCCACGCCAGCGAACTGAGCAAGTCCCTTTAGTTTCTGCCTTGCTTTCGTGTCTTCTTCTTGCTCCGCTTGCGAAGCGGAGAAAAGGAGGAAAATGTATAGAACGGTTAAAAAACGGCCGAAAAAGTGCAGTTCGTTTGTTTTATGTGTTTTTTATTAGCAGCCTCCATCTTTTCGTCGTCTGCAATTTCCTCCGTTTCGCAATTCCTCCTCTTCCCATTTTTCGGTAAAAAACTGTTCGGTAGGAAAAAGCGCGCTCCTGGGAGCTCCAGAGAGCGGGAGAGGGGAAACTAGAAGAGAGAGCGCTCTCTCGCAGCCTCCATTTTTTGGGCGTCTGCAATTCCTTCCTCCTCTTTCAATTTTTCGCTAAAAAACTGTTCGGTAGGAAAAAAGTGCGCTCCTGCGAAAAAGGGGCTTAAAACGGGGAAAAACGATCGGAAAATCGCGGGAAAACATTCTCTGTGATGGGAAAAGTGAAAGC
>VNKB01015480.1:0-42309 GCA_008042735.1 Drosophila leontia
GCCATCGCTACTGAAGGACACGCGGCCAACATCGGTTTTTTTACCATTCTCCCAGCTACTTATGTTGGAAGCCCGCGCCATATGCATGAGTATGCTCAAGATGCGATGACGTATGTCCGGAATTACGGACGCCCGGATTTATTCATCACCTTCACATGCAATCGCAAGGCCAATCGTTGGAAGTCTTCGGGATAAATCTGGAATATCCATGTTTTTCACATGGAAAATTTAAAGGAGAGGAAGTTCTTATCCAATTTAAGAGGATTCAGTTCCCAGTTCGATTGGTTTGTTTAAAAGTCATCACTTCTTTTTGATTATCAACTAATTTTGAATTAAAATTTTAGGAGAAGATAGGAATAAGGTAAGGTAATAATGTACGTCAAAGTAGAAACGGAACGTCTCAATTTAATTTGTTTTAATCAATCGAAGTTGGGGCGAGATAAAGTTCGCCGGGTCCGCTAGTAATTTATAAAAACACAAATATTAGCTCTTTTTTCAAAGGTTTTATTATTTAAATTAAAAATAAAGGGATAATAAAGCTCTTAATCTAAATACCTTAATGATATAAATTTTGTATTTTTAAAATAATAATTTTCAGATTTATTGCCTCTTCATCAGGTTTTATAGCAATATAAAGATTTTTTATTAGGTGTTAAAATTAAACTGTAAGGTTTTTTAAGCCTTAAATATTTTATTTCGTTGCCTTTCTTGTTTCCCCAACTTCCAATTGTTATGCAACACCTGCACCTTGTGTGACTTAATAATCCTCACATGGGCACGCCCCAGAATAAGTTACTTCATATTTCAACCCATTCAGTTACCTTGAGTTCTCCAAACTTTTTTCCAGAGACGAGAGAAAAACTTTCACGCTCCCAGTTTATTGGGCTTTTACGTGGGCGAGAGAGTTTTCACGCCTGAGGATTAAACTCGATTTGAAATGCATTTTTCTGGTATTTAACTAATTTGGTTAATATTTCGCAAACGCCGGCTGAGCTTGGCGGCGCGTGAAAATTGCTAAGTGGAAAAGCAGAGCCACAGGGATGGGATGAAAATGTCTGTCAGCTGTTGCCGTTGCCTCCTCAAATGTTTGTCCTTGCCATACACACACACATACACCTCACGAGTGACTGTTCGACTTGAGTGTGTGTGTTTTTGAGCTTTGTTATGTTTTGATTAACGACAAATCAAATCAAACGAGATAATGAGTCGGAATGAAATTACTTATGTGTGCACTCAATGAGCCATGCAGTCGGGCAAGTAAAAGATTCATTCTTTAATGGTTTTAACGATTTCTCAGCAAATTAAGCCCATTACTCATACGTCCAGTTGGATCATGGATCTACACATTGCTCATACGTCACGTTGACCGCTTTCAAATTTAATAAGAAAACCTTAAACATTTGCAGTAAAATATTTGTTTAAAATATTATTAAAATCTAAGCCTTATCTAAAAACCTTTATTTCATTCCATTTAATAGTATTTTTATCAGTGTTTATCGCATTGATATTGTTTTTTTTTTGTTAGCCTAATTTATTGTTCAACAGCTGTGAAATTTGCGTGTGAAGTTGTCTAATACCCATTTTGGGAGCAACGCAACAATGCCAACTACAACAACAGGGTTAATAATAATCATAACAAATGCTCACCATGACCCAAATTTTTGCATGGACATACTCTCTCTCTTGCAGGATCTCAATGGAGGGACGAAAGGCAAATTATTGTTTAAATATTAAACAACCAAGCACACACTCACACACTCTCTGGCAGACACACATGCTCTTGTGTGTAGTGTGTAGTAGAACAATGCGTTTTATGGGCCAAATACAAAGGGAAGATAAACAAAGCACACCGACCGACTGACAGTGGGCCAAAATAATAATTGCATAATTTAAGACGTCCCAAAGTCAAGCCAGACGAGGGCTTTTGGTAATTGAGTTATAGCAACGTAATTCTTTAAAATTACTGCTAATAAAATGGGGTGAAAAGTGGTTAGTTTTTGTTCACGAGGAAATTATAAAAATATTTATCCATTTAGAATTCATCTTTCTTCTCAATAAATATACTTTCTTAAGGTTATACAAATATATGTTTATATTTATAAAGGTAATTTATTATCTGTATTATTATAAAAAGGATTAGGACTTTATTAAGCATAGATTAAAAGATTACAGATTGCCACAGATACAAGCTTGTCAAATTAAATCTCCACCGCATAGTCAAAATAATTTATCTGCTCTTGATATACACATAGATGATTTGTTGATGGCTTTGATTATCCGACGAAATAAATAATTCAATGGCTTGGCTTGGCATCTTGCGGTATTCGGAATGCCGAAAATATAATTGCCATTTAAATGCAATTGATCGATATTAATGTCCCCTTACTATATTGTCTATGTGCATATTTATATGTCCTTGCTTGGGCGCCCAATGCAAATTAATAATTATTCTATGGCATGGCCATAATCATCATTATTGTCTGGCTCATTTGACAGCAATGTCATTTGCAGTTTCACTTGAAATCCCACCAATGACTTCTCGTCCACCCATCGAACCCCAAAGTCTTACCGCATTTTCCATGTACGTATACGAACACGCACATAAAGCTGTCTATACGGGCGCAGGCGTATATATATTTGACACAGCTTGACTTCAATTGCAAAATTGGCTGCACTTGCGACAAGAGGCGACCTTTTTGTAAATATTTCATTCTGGTTTTATTGGTCTGTGGTCAGCTCGCCTCGGAGGTTATAAAGTTAATGAATTGCATTTTGATATGTGTTGTGGTCTTTCACCTCCCTACCATAGCCTGGAGCTGTCCTTTGGCCTTAATAATCTTTAAACCGGAAGCCTTGCTGGAGGAAGTCGAATCCAGATTAAATTAAGTCTATAGATGTCAGTTTCCCTCACATAACACACTTACGTAGGTGTGTATAGGCACACCTGCACATTGCGATATGCCCAGGTTAAATTCCAATTCGACTGGCGTCGCCCCTCGATGAGGGTATTCAGCTTGAATTCGATTCCCTGCATTTGTCATAATTGGCCACGAAGTGTGCTTCCCTTCGATTCTGCAATCCATCCTGCCGCCTCTTCACCCACACGATTACTAATCGCATCATGAGCTCCTTTGCCGAGTTGCATTAAAGTTACATTTTACCTGGGCAAAGTTACAGCCAGCTATTGATATATGTACTTTTGGTAGCCACGCTGAAAAACACCTTCTAGAAATTTAATAAATATTTTAAACCACAAAATTAGTAAGTATTAAATAGGTTTACAAAACTAGCAAATAATAAGGAACTTATTAATAATGAGCTTTCTAGTACCTTTTGTTTTATGCTTTTTATTCAATGCTCTTCGAACTTTAATGGCTTCTGATATAGAATTTAATCAACTGAAGAAATTTTTTATATATTTTATTTTGATTATTTCCAAAGATTTAAGAAGTTTAAACAGTGTTTTCAGTGCCACTCAACTCTTTTTCACCGTGTGCCACTGGGTGGACCAACACCTAACCTCCAACTTCTTTAGGTTCCTTTTGTGCTTCTGCTCTTGTCACGTTTGCGAGCTGTTCCTCAATTTTGCGCATCGTCATATGTTTGTCATTGTACGCGCCACGTGCGTCCTGCTAGAGTCCTTGTTGCGTCCTTCTCTTCCCATCACCCAGCCACCCTATATTCCTTAGCGTTTTCGTTTTCATTTTCCATTTCGTCCTTGTATGTTTGTCATCGGCAGACCGCATTTTTAATATGCACATAAATTGGCTGACATTGATGGATCCTAATAGAGTTGCAGTTGCCTCGATGTCGCCTGCAGCAGTGGCTAAATAAAGGCAAGGAATGCAGAGGCAGCAGTGATGGCACCTGGAGGTTACAGAAGGGATCTAAAAATAGGCTACAATATTATTTTGCCGGAAAAATAAGTCGCAGTAAATTCGGTAATCAGAGACTCATGAAAACTCAGGCTTATAGAAGTAATTAAATGTTTAAGAATGTTATTTTGTGCTTCTTTAATAAACATTATATATACTATGTTGTTTTTGTATAGAAAATATATTAAATAGTTGCTAGTTGCTCATAAGTCACCACTTAAGCCAGTTCAAAGGGGTATAGCCGCCTGTCTCTTGGCTCTGTTGCTGCAGCTGTCGTGTGCAATGAATACGTTAGTTCAGAGTGCAAATCGACCGGATCGCAGGTCTTCTGCTGGAACCGTCTCAAGTCGCTGATTACCATTCGAATGCACTCACCGCCAAGGCCCGCTGTCACTCCTTTGCAGCAACTGATACTGTTGCCGCCTTTGTGCGGGTGCGAGCTGCGATGAAAGTAATTAATTATGGGGCCGGATAACCCCTGACCCCTGCTCAATGGGCTGGCCAGAATCACTGATTGTGGTCAGGTCAAAGACCGTCGTGTGTATCTGCTCCCTTTGACTTTACCTTCGCCAACATTTGCATAATAAAACTGATGCAGAAAGATGCGAACAAAGTAAATTGTAATTGAGTGTAAAAACATGTGTACCTACGGACGTTAAGTCTGATAAATACCCATGCATGTGCGCTTAAGGGGCGTGGCCACTTACCTTAAATCATAATCATCATTGAATCCGAAATGAAGACGAATAAGCTGTGAACGAGAGTGTGTGTCTGTCTGTCTGAGTTGTTCTTAAATTCGGGTAAAGTGTCATGGGAAGAAGACCCCGTCCTTCTTCTTCAGCTTTTTTTCGATTCGAGAGTGGAACTGCTAAGCGGCTTTGACACAGTCTATGGGATTTAGGGTGGACCTCAGTTGGGGGTTTACTCTGAGACCTAGCATTTTTATAAATTTTCAAAGATATATTTGACGCAAAGGTCGAGATATCAATCGTTAATTTATTGTTCCGATGTAATTGATATTATATGCAATATATGTATTTGACCTATATGTTTATCTAAAAACCTAAAAATGCTAAAATCACTTTAAAATATATTTTTATATTTCCAAATTTTGTAATAAAATCTGCATCAAGTCCACTCTTAAGAAATGAAAATCACATTCGTTGCCCGTAATGTCTAGGCCTGCTGGCAAAACTTTGTCCTGCACATATTTAAACCGATGAATACATTTTTTACGCCCTGCACTCTGCAGGAGCAGAGTGTCCTTGGAGTCCTCGTTTGGGAGTAGCTAGTGGGTGGGTGGTTGGCTGACGACGCCTATCAATGTGTGCCGCGTCCCAGGCACAACATTTCAAGCGTAAATTGTAAACTTTTGATTGGATTGTGCAGCAAGTGGCATGTGCGGTTGCGTTTTCGTTTTTGGGCGACGTTTACGCGGCGTATACGCAACGTGAGTTAAATTATTGGAGAAGAAAAAAATCAGCAGGCAGCGAGCAACAGCAGCCTCCAGGTCTCACTACGCACACCCACTGGCATTGCCTCCGTCGCAACTCATTAAAAACTTTTCCCTTCGAAGCAGCGTTTTGATTTGTTTCTGCTCACCGCGGGCTCGGCAATCTCGGTTTTAGGGCCGATATCAGAGATGTTCACCTGTGAAGAATCAGCTGGTAACAGTGCAAGTTAAGAATAATATTAATATAATTATCCAAAGTGATATTTCTGGGAAATTTACAATGAGATTGATGTAAAAAGAGTTGTTCTAGTTTAAGGTCAAAGTTAATTAATTAAAATTTTTTTTTTTATAAGTAAATATTTGCACAATTTTGTACATTTTAATAAAGGATAAATTCAATGTCTCTTTAATTACTTTTTTATATTGAAACACTATATATATTTCTTAATTATTACAGCTATGTAATGTAATAATTACTTTTTCGTTCAATTCAAGCTTCTATCTCCCATTTATTTATTCCTCCGATTGAGTACAGCTTAGTCTGTTCCACGAAGGGCACGATTAATTAAGTAATCGCCGACGCAGAAGCGGGTCGACATTCATAAGTGATGGTTGAGCAGAAACCTTCGAAAAACTCCCCGACATCCCCCGCCCATGGCAACAACTGACAGCTGTCTGTCAACCCGGCCAAAACGCAAAATCAATCAACGTTTGCCGCCAGCGCAAAGTTCTCTATGAAAACGCATTTTCATTATGAACTTGCCACCGCCTTTTCGACCTCTTCCTCCCATTTCAGTGCCCAGATAGCGCCATGTTGCTTATAAAACTTTGCCAACATTATCTTTTTGTGGCTGTCATATATTTTCCTAGCGTTTCCCGTACTACTTTGACTTACTTTGGCCTTGTTTTCTGGCTTTGTTTCGCTGTTTATTGGGATTTAATCTGCAGGCCCCCTCTGCGGGACTGGGGCGCCTGTTTTCCTTGGCTTTGCCTTATCAAAAATCAATTTGTTCAACATTCACTAGAACTAGTAGAGCAGGAAAAAATTTGTTTGTGATTTAATGGGGGGTCCGGTGAGTAGGACAAGAGAGAGAGGGAGTTGGAGGTGGTAAGCGACAAATTTATGCATTAAAATAAATGCGAATTGTACACATTTGTGTAAACTTTTCCATTTGGCCAGCCGACAGACGGACAGGAAGTTTAATTTGACATCTCTGTGGGTGAGAGGGTGTGTGTGTGGGTGAGAGGGTGTGCGTGTACGTGTGCGCCTGATGTTTGTGCAACTATGTATATGTATTTATGGAAAGTTCAGCAACGCAGCGCAGTCACAAAAAGCTGCCTTCGAAAAGCCAAACAAAATGATTTTCTAATTTCCACATGCCATAAAAAACAGTTGCAGTTGCAGAATGCGATACTGTAAGAGGAAGCGCCCGGAGAGTGAGAGAGTGGAAAGCGTCATTTGCAATTTACAAGCAAAGCAAAAAAAAAAAAAAAAGTGAAAAAAGCTCACAAAATGCTCGGCAAAACTCACGCAAATGCGTTAACAAAAAATATGGCAAAAACACCTCTATATATACACACAAAGCGGAATTTAAACTTTTAACCCTGATTTAGTTTCTATCATAGCGCATAGTAAAGGGCTTTTGGGAGATATATTTGATGGTTAGTCATTTCAAGTTGGGTAATTCGAAAAAAAAAAAAATAATAACAGTATTTCATATATAATCTTAACTTTTATCTATTCTCATATTATCAACATCTATTTTTTTTACCGCTTATTGAAAGATCCTCGAAAGCGGAATGTGTGATGACCTAGTTGGCAGTTGCAGCTTGGATTACCCTTTGCCTTTCGCAGGAGCAGTGGAAAGAAAACAATTGACGTTGCATATCGATGGCACTAAAATTCCTTTTTGCATTATCGCCACCGATGTCGGCATTGGCATTAGTGTCAGTGCACATAAACAACATCAGCTGCAGGAACAAGGGGCAGCCAGGATACCGATGCCAGCGAGTTTGCTTGCTGAGCGCGAGAGCATAATTCCGCCGGAAACGGATGTTGGTTGCTGTTGAAATGAAGTCATGTGTCGTTTGTGTGCGCTTGAAGCGTATTTTGAGGCTTGAACCTGATAATAACACCTTAGGAAAAACTTAAAGATCCAATGTGAATTGGTTTGTACGTAAGGAAAAGGGCTCTTTATACAACAAAATTATACATTTAAGAGGATAAAAGTAGGAGTAAAAGTAAAGTAATTTCTTCCTGACTTTAAGGATATTTTAAAAAGGAAACTACTTGAAAATAAATATACTTATATATTCTGGAGTCTGGCAGATTGAGAACTCTGGCTACCCAAATGAAACTGAAAACTTCAAATGTTTGTCGAAATTGGAGCACCGACGATGTAGGCATACTTTCTCATCCATTTGCCTGCATAATTTGAATGCAGAGATGAGCACTTTAAAACGGCCCACAAATTACCAACAGGCAGCAACCTAAAAGTCTGCAACAAATGTTTTTGGGGCTTACTTGAATGCACTTATACTCACACACACACATACTCAAATGCATACACTCACACCCAAAAACACAGACGCAGAACTGAGGACAGTGCCACGAAACAACAATATTGACAGAGACAATGGCATAATGCATGCAGATGCTGTGTTGCATGCGAGTGACTGTGGGTCCTCTGTTAAGATACAGAAGTGGTTAATAAAATAGGATTTAAATTTCCCAACTTAATTATTAAATGGTAAATAATACAGTTAAATTTGTAGGTTCTACTCTTGTATTAAGTTTTTACAAAAGTCACTATTAGTAATTATATTAATTGGTTTGAGTTGCATTATTTCTTATATTATAGATATTTGAAATCTTTTGTGCTATAAATATTATTTTATTTTGTTATTTTTGTTTTCTTTTTATTCAAACAAATATTTGTAAAATTTCATTTTAATATTTATCTTAATATAACTGTGACACCTCTGCATATCTCAAATATTTTACTTACACGTTTTTATAACTTGCCACCTTAGTGGAACTATATTTTCGTCCTCAACTGTGCGTGCCACAGTGTGTGTGCAAACAATTGCAACAACAGGCGTAACAAGCAGAAAAGTGTCACTGTTTTCTTGGCCAGCAATAGAGTGGGCGTCGGTAGGTGGCAGGTGGGGTTGGTGGGGGCTTATAGGCTGGGCCGTACAGGCATCGAGGACAGTTGCATAAACACTTATAGAGCCATTTCGGGATAGTCATCTAAAAGTGCTGCTGCTATTCACACACACACTGGCACACACGCTCTTCCAGATACTCCAGTGCATGTATGTATGTGTGCTCTTGGTCGCTAATATATCTGTTTTCTTTGTTCTGCCGAAAGAGCAGGACGGGCAGGAGTATCACGAAAAGCTGGAAAAGAGGTGTTTGGACGGAGTGGAGCACTGGAGTGCATCAGAGGGTTCGGTGCTCTGGCAATTGGGAACGATTTCCAGCCCTTTTTAGATTTTCTAACCTGCATCTCATACGAAAGGCACACACATTCCGCTTGCTCAGAAAGTCATACCAACTGGTGAACAACTTGGTAAACAGACGTTTTACCGAAATTCAGGATGGCAAGTTGGGATATTGGATCTGGATTTAACAGTCTTAAGAGTAGTCATAAGGGGTTTTCCATTCTTTGAATGTAAAATCTAATAAATGCTAATTAGAAGTTAGGATAAAGAGTAAATTTCTGAAATAAATAGTATTTTTAAATTATGTTTTCAATTTCTTTATAAGTGTCTCAAGGGGATGTACTCATATTTATTTTCTTACTTTATCTTGACAATGAATACAAATAAATTCAGGTTATGGTTATTAAAGAGTAAAAGTCGAAGCTTTCTTCCAATTTTAATTTAGTTTCCTTCTGTCAGCCTTAAAATAAATAATATTATGTCTCATCAGAGATACCTATCAGTCTTCTTCTTTTGAGGGTATTGAGGCCAGAGTGCCTTGGCCATTTTCTGCTCATCTTTTTTGTGGTATGCTCCCTGTAATCGCCGACATTCAGGCCATAATTGAGACCATAACGGAGGACAATTGCTGCTGCCCTCCCACCGCTTCACCTGTTATGAGGGGGTTGGCAATTATTTTTGAAATATCCGCCTTGTTGGCCATGTTACACCCATACAATGTGATCGTCAAACTGTGAGATGGGCCACCCAAGGAGTGCGAATAGTTGGCATAACTTATTCGGCTGCTACTGCTGTTATCATTTAATTAAGTTTTCTTTAATTAAGTCGGCATGTGGAGTGGAGACCGCAGTGCTGGCAGTGTTGCGTGTTGCAGCAACACGCAGTGCCGGCAGCAGCAACAGAAATTGCAGCAGCAACAATATCTGAGTGGCATCTCTGCTTAATTAATGCACGCTGAGGGCTGAAGGTTGGAGGATGCAGGGAGATTGTGGAGCTGGAGCTGGAGTGCCAACGACCGTGTGTGGTTCTCGTGCGTTTTTACGCACTCGCAAAATTTCAGTCAACTAAACAATTCGCAAATGATTTGCCGCCACTCGACGCATGTGCCAAAAGTGGATTTCTGCAGCAGAGTTCAAGTTGAGCGCTTTAAATTCTGCATTAGCTGTGGGCCGCCAGTTCATCCGCTGCCGGGGAACCTCCGAGGCAGTGACCCACAAAATGTGCATGTCACAGTTGCCGCAGCAATGGCTCCCAAGGTGACTGTTTCATTTTCGTTTGCCGATGTGTTGACAGACACACACACACACCCACCGCACACCCGGCTATTTACATATTGAACTTTTCGAGTCATAATCAGAGATGACCAGAATTTCGATCGGTTCAAACAGGTAGGCATGAGGAATATATTCTTGAAATTAAAACAGAACTTACAAACCATTGTTATTCTCATTTGGATAAAAAGCTTAGAAATCTTTTTAAATAACTCATTTTAATATATATTACAATTTTGTATATTTCTTAAATCTTTAAATGTTTAATGTTATACCTCTGTAAAATAGAATAATAATATTTTAACTAAGTTTAGTATCAAGTTCAATATTGTTCTTCAAACAACTTTAATAAGCATCTACTTATATCCAGGTATATTTCTCACCACTGGCCACAAGGACACGTGATGTGGCATGCTGCATGCATCAGGCTGCATGGTAATTGCAACATTTCGACCGACTTTGTCCTTGCCAACTGTCTCAGCTGTGCCAGCTGCAACAATGGCAGTGAATACGATGCAGCTGCAGTTGCAGCTACAGCTGCTGTTGGTGCACGCTGCACAATGGGCCCGTACATGTCCCCCAAGGATGGATGCTTGTGCTTGTGCCCGTGTTGTCACAATTACGCCCCCAACGCACCAACCCACCATCATATAGTCCGGATGATGCGGTGGGAATTGGGATTCGGAGCTGAGCTCTCTGGGTCACCTTGCTGATGGGTCAATCGATGCTTAAACGTCGGGCGGACGGTCGGCTGATTGTGCTGGGAGATTGCAGTCGAAAGTTGACAAACTACGGGACCAACTGTTTGCAACTCCGCCGGAGGAACGGCGTAGAGAGCTCCGGGCTGGACTGGCCCTGGGTCTAATACCCCTACCAACTTCCTCTTCTCTGGATTATCTTTGTGTTGGCCAGAGCAATGAGCTTGATTACTTTAATGTTCTTTGTTTAATGAGCAACCGCAACAGAGGAAGAAAGTAGAAAAAAGGGTAGATATATAAGCCGACTTTCGGACTGTTCTTTTTGATAGTTTTTAAAAAAGAGTATTAATTTAAATAATTTGTGCTGAAGAGATTTAAATTTTAATACCTTTATTTTAATAAAAGTAGAGTTCAGCTTTGATGATTCTTTAAACGAAGCTGTCTTCGGTTTGGACCAGTTTCAAAAGCTCCACTGAAGAGTATCAAAGTAAGAAAAAACTTACCAAAGAAGCAAAAGCGGATGTAGCGCTTATCTGCCCCCTTTTTCTGGTTAGGATTAGGACACGGAATGGGGGTTTGGTCGCTGCACTGCGCTAATTACGGTGGCCGCCGCAGCACTCTCTCTAATTAAAGCCGAATGGAACAGAATTTGAATAATTTGTTTTGCACTTTTCCGCTTTTTAGCTGGCGACTGAAACAATTCGTGCCAAACGAAAGCATTTAACAGAGGGAAAGCGTGAGCTCTGAATCAAATAAAAGAAGCCGCAGCATAAAATATTTATGATTCTGCGGTTTTGTGCGGTGCCGAGCAGAGCATTTTTCGGCGATTGGTCAAAGGCAGTCCAGAAACGAAACTATTTGGCGTTGCGAATTTGTTGTTTTGCCCACTGCAGCCACAAATGCTGTTAAACATAATGTAAACGTTTGCCGATGCCACAGCAAAAAGCATCAGCCAGAAGGGAGAATTCCCTCCTCAACCGCCTCCGCGCTCAACTTTTTATCACCTGCGGCTGACCGAGAAAAGCTTTCCACTTTTCTGCCGCCCCACTTGACCCTTCGTAGAACCTTGGAGAGTGGCCAAGTTGTTGTGTTTGCTTTTGGTTTTTGTATCTCGATGCCCTCTGATGGCTGGATGCTCGGGTATATTGATCATTGGCTAGAAAGTTGACCGCAAGGGCAAACAATAGGCTTTTCGATTAGAATGATTTGAAATACAATAAACTGTTTTATTATGCTTTAGAGAGTTGGCTTAAAAAAATTAAAATAAAATAGCACTAAATACTGGATTTATTTATTATTCTTAGTGGTTGACAAGGAGTTAATATATTACGGTTCGGAGTGCTCAACGTTAATTTAATTTTTCAAATTTTAATAAATTAAATACCTGGCATGGTAAGATTTTGAAACATTTGTTTAATAATTTTTAGGCATTTTTTAGATGTCACCGTAGGATAGATACCTATAATGTCTCATCTAACTGCAAAATCTTAAAGGTATATGTTTTTCCCTGAATATTCTCACTTGGCAGAGAAATGAGAACAGAAACTGAAATGGAACTGCAAGATGCCAAAGTTTGGCTGGTGTAACTTTTGCTAGATATTTGCCTTGTTTGATTATCTGTTTGCCCTTCTGTCCCGCTCCCCGGCTGTGTGTGTGGGAAACTTTGTGTGTGTGACAGACAAACGTTTATTTGACATGTATTCAAAACAATATTTTGCAACAAACTTGTCCATAAAACGTGTTCTCCTGGCCATTTGCCGGACTGCAGCTTAGAACCGCATTGCAACAATTTTGCTCTGGAATGTTAAATATTTATATTTACTCTGGGTAACTTAATATATACATTCGTACACAGGCGCAAACATATCAGCCCAAAATGCGAAACAAAGTGCGTTGGGCGTGAAAGAGGAGGAGAGTGAAGGAGACTGGGCGTGGGGCCTTGCCGGTTTTCAAGAGACAAATGCCAGATGAGGTCAGGTCGGGTAAGTTGGGGCTGCCAGTCTGGCCGAGGAAGCAGGATCTGCAGCCAAACTCAACTTGTAATTTGATGCAAACAGGTGCAGGCTTTGCCCGAATCCTCTTTCTTCTTGCAGGTGCAACTCGCCGCTCGGCGTGCGTGTGTGCGCTTTTGAGGTTTACTAACTTTTGTATATGCTGGGCCGGACGGGGGGCTAGGAGCCAAGAGCTTAAATGCACTTTACAGCACCGGCAAAAGTTATTTTAAATAAATTTATTTATAACAGCAGAGAAATGCTTCGGTGCGTGTGCCAGAGTGTGGCTAGGGTCAACTTTAAGACAACTGCCAGGCTTAAGTCCATTTCCATATTCGTTGGCCATCTCTGTTGCTGTTAATAGCAGCAAAGTGCGTTGGTCAGGGTGAGCAAAGCGGCTTTTGTTGACCCAACCTCTGACCCATCGACGAATTATAGGCTTGCCGCAACCCTTAGAAGTTCTGAAATAAAATGGGGTTAAATATAAAATGTTGAATGTTAACGGCGATTATGTGATAATATCTAACTGAAATCGTATCATTACGTGTTCTTGAATCGTTAATATAATAATAATAGAATCTATCTACAATGCTTTAATTATTATTAAACTTTGAAGAAAATAAAATCTCAAGAATGCATGTTTATATTACCAATAAAATTCTTTGTAAAGAAATTGCTTGAAATTGGCTTGAAATAGCATGACTTATTCAAATGCGGTTTCGTGGTATCAGTTCTAAATAGCATAAGTTTCAAGGTGCAGTTCTTGGGAAACGGCCAGAATGGCGCAAGTTGTCCATGATTTGAATGGAAGTGGAAATTATGGTGTGTTTTCTCGAAATCGGCTTTCAGTAGCATAAGGTGTGATTCTTAGAAATTGAATCTAATTATAAAAATAAAATAAAATTATAAATATTTAAAATATATTTTTTATCTATTGGCAAATTTTGTATAACTTTGAGACGGCTTTTTCAAATTGTATTGAAAAGTTTATAGATTAAGTACCTTGGTGTAGACTTAACCAGAAGCATCTTAGCAGTGCTAGAATAAAAATTAAAAATTGACTTTTGCCATCCATTAAGCTTAAGGCTTTAAGGTAAGACCCCTTCTGTTTAGTATTCCTTTCTCACATTCAGTTTCAGCTGACAGGCTAGGCAGAAAGCACCTCAAACCGTAGCCGTGGGTTGAGACAGTAAACCATTTCGGCTGCAGTTTCTAGCCTTTTTTCCCCCGAAAAAACACCAAAACACCGACTACACCAAGGAAAACAACAGAAAAAACAAAAAGACATCCGAGAGACAACGACAGCGACAAGTGGCCTGACAGTTGGCAACAATTGCGAATGTCTGACATTGTTTTCTTTTGGCCAGGCGGTGTCCGCCTTTCCCTTTGGCTTCATTTCCTTTGATTCCTCCAAAGCTGCAAACTGGCTAAAGCCCAAACTCTCTAGGTACCCAACGCATCGTAATGCATTTGCATGTCCAACTGGGGTGAACCGTGGTAGAAAAAGAATATATAGATTTAGTTAACGGATTATGGATTATTGCTATTTTTTTATATTAGTGCGGGGCACAAGACAAATAATAAATATTACGTATACGACATGATAACCAAAACAGGTTTTAAATATTAAGTATACGACATGATACACCTTAAAGTTAAAGAAGATCTTAGTCACAGGACGTCAAAATTAATGGGAGGTGCCTTAGTGTAAGACGATAGTTGGCGTTCAAGGAGTCTAGGAGTTCCAAAGGCGCCCGAACAAGCACCCGAGAAGCTTACTCAGTTTTAGCATACGACTGCGGTCCACTTCAAATAACCACGCACGCACATGTTTGTCCGGCACATGGACCCGTAGTGTTGGTGGCTGTGTAGGGGGACGCGATGCAGGCACTGCCAAGCGATGTGTAGTGACGTCACTCAACATAGTTGCGTTAATCAACCAGCACTCAGCAATCAGTGGCCTCATTCAGGCGAGTGGAGCCAGAGCGGGACCACTCTCTAGTCACGCCCCGCCGAGGAGATCGCGCTCTTTCGCTCCCCCACTGCCGCGCTGATTGGGCATTGTTTGCGTAATGCCCCCGCCAGGTGGCGACACCACATACTTAATTTCCTGCACACAAGTGCGTTGGATATATTTTTTGCGTTTAAATTACATTTCATTGCTTTGTATTTGTTATTTGTGCAGCCGTATTTAATTTAGCTCGCGAACTGTTTACGCGCTTAATGTGTATGGGGATACGTGGATATGTGGATATGTGGAAGCGGCAAATAAACGCTTAACTGCAGCCACAGCCGCTGTAATTACTTGATGTAAATTTATTATTCCCTAGCCTCGCTTACATGAGGATTATAAAAAGCACCTAGGGAGAGCTGGAGACTGCATCATTGTTCGCCTTGATTAAAGATTTCTGGGGAATCTCTCTCCAGGCGCCGAAATTCAAATTATGACAACTCAATTTGTCTTGACAAACAACCAGGATTCTGGCGGGGATTCGGAATTCAGAGTCCTGTTTGCCCGCGTAGCCATCAATCAATCTTTATCAACTCGACGAAATTTTCCACTTGCCGGGCGTTAATAAAAAGACCCCGGTGGATCCCACATCATCGCACCAGTCTCACCCACCATCCGCACCATTACTCATTTTGGCACTCACTCCTGCCTTATAATCACAATAAACGCTCTTAATGACAGCTCCACTAACTGACTTTCCGCATGGCATCGCCGCAGAGGTGGCATCGCGATAAAATTCATATTAGAATTTAATCGGGTGTTCAGTCATAACTGTAAAACTGTTTGGCTCTGCCAGTCGTATCAATAAACTCCAATGGCTCTGTCGCAATTATGCACTGCAAGAAAAGTATGGCAGCCTTTGTTGTAGAGTGTCATGTCGTTTAGTGTTTAGCACTTGGAGAAACCGGAAATATAATGAATAACTTTTCAGCATCTTGAAGCTCGGGAAGACTTCGTTTATCCAATTTGACAGATTTGATAAAATAAATTAATTACTAATAGTATTAAATATTATTATATATTATTAATTAAATTATTATAAATGCTAAGTAAATTTTATAAATGTTAATTTATTTTGTTCCCAGTGGGTCAATGTAAATGGAAATGGAGATGGAAATGCTTCGTTCCGCTCTCCATTGTCATTTGCTCGTCGTTGCTTACACTGTGTGTATTATTACAATTGCATTGTAAACCAGCAAACACTTCAGAGGGCCCCTCGCTCGTTTCCTCGCTCTTTATGGGCCTCCTGCTGATAAATTGATTTAAAACATTGTGCAAATACTCGTTCAGCTTTACTATGCTCACACACACACAGACTTATACGCAGCATTTTATTTATTGGCATTGCCCAAGGACGAGACTGGAGCCAACGATGTCCTGGCTTTCGGCGATAAGGTGGAGGCCTTTGTCGTTCAATCTGGGCCTGTTTACCTGGCCGGGCCATCCTCTCCCTTTAGAGATCCGTTTAAATGGGCATTTTGGGCTATTATTGTAGTTGGACCTGGGGCAGACATCCAGCTGTCCACTGAAAGGAGCCCCGCTGACAGCAATTGATTAATGGACCCAGAAAAATCGAGCACGCTGCGTATACTTAATTTATTTGATACGCCATTTGTAAAGATTCTTTAATAACCGAAGCCCAACAAGTGGCCGAGGGAAACTTTAAAAGGTCGTAAAGGCGAAACTTATAGCCTAGAAGATATTCGAAGGCAGGATTCACGGAAGCAAAGGACGTTCGCCCGATGAAATCATTTGGGGAAGGACGTGACTCTCGGATTGCCATAATTGCCAGCTGGCAGTCTCGATGGAGATGGTGATGGTGATGATGCTTATGGTGTCCATCATTAGGTGTTGATGCTGCTCCCAGAGCCGCCACATGCTGGGACAGGAAGGAAAAGTCAAGCTGGCCACATGGCGATATGAAGTCATAACTTCGTTTTGGCCACGTTACCCCGACGACTATTCCTCTGGTCGTTTCATTAAGTCGTGTGACGAATGAATGACGCCGGCCCTTGACTGGGTCCTTTATCCGGGCGGCTGCTGGAATAATTAAATAATTTCCTGTAACTGCAACAAATGAAGTCAACACAGACACTTCCGTCTGCCGAATGTCCTTGGGCTGGCAAAAGTTTTCCGAGAACAATCCCAGTATAGCTTGAATATACAAATTAAATCGCATCCGCCCCCTAACATCCTGTCAACAATTTCCTGCCCCTTAGCTCGCCCCTAAACTCTCGCTGGCCCTTCAGCAATCAAGTTTTTAGTTTAGTAGGCAAAAAGTTTTGAGGTTTTTATTGCTTCACAGGCATTTAAACATCTGAAAGTGCAGCTGCACTCGTCGGCGAGTCGAGCTAACCTCACCGGAAGCAGTGGCATCCCCCCTGGAAAGAGGTCGCCCCAGTACCCACAGATTTGATTGCTGAATGAGGCTCATCACGCTATAATGGCATACCTTGACTTAAGAAAATTACCAAGCTTTTCCAGCGCCTCATCAGCTCTGATTGCTGTCGGTTAGCAGGAGAGGCGGGGCTCCTGGCTCCGTGTAATTGTCTGCTGCATACGCACTGACCGAACCGCACTCGAGTGAGCTTTGGAGGAAGTCAGGGAAATCCCCGGCAGTAAACTCTTTCCACAAACTAGGACCGAACGATGGCCAGGATTGGGAAAATTCTGTTTGGGGGGGCTTTGACTGCAATGCAGGACTGCGCAGGACAACTGTTCATGTCATTAGGCTCTTACTCAAGGGTATTTCTGCTGAAATAACTAGTTTGGTGTTTACAGAAAGCTAGTTAAAATTTTAGAAAATTGTAGATATAGGAGCATTATTTTAATATATATTTAAGAAACTAACCAATTATAATGCAATAGACAATTTTATTAGCTTAGAAAAATAAGTATTAATCATTTATTTATATTTATAGGTATTCAACACAGGACATTCTATATTCATTTTCAAACCAATAGTGTTTAATGCCTAATGCTAAATCTTAATATAGATTAACATTTAATTTAAATATTTTACTATTGAAACTCATTCATTTCATCAAAACAATAGAGCATTCACAACTCAGATCTGTGACTCTGAAGTGCCTGTTGGTTTTTGGCATTTGTCTGGCCAAAGGAAATTTCTGCGGGTTTCGAGTGGCAGGTGGTTACGGTTACGGTCAGCAGTGGTCAATGCCGGTCAATCTGTACGGAAACAATTACGAGACATTTGATTGTTGTTGGAGGCCCATTGCAGCCGTTGGTGGCTTTAATGCACTGAAGCCGGCTGAAACCGAGCCAGGGACAGGACAGCCTGCACTTGAATTAGCCTAATTTGGCTTTAAAGGCAGGCCAGACGGCCGGCCGAGCCTAGCCGACTCCCTCATTTCGGCAAACGATTTCAATTAAAACGCGAAATCCACTTAATTTTGAATGACAATTAGTGATGGCCACCAACCCCTTTGGCCTGAGGGTAGAAAAACGCTGTAATGACTAAATGACTGACAAAATCAGCAACAAATCACGACCAGCCAACAGCAACGTCAACAACAAATCAGACAAATTGCATTAAAAATTCCATGGCACTCGAATTGCTCGCTCTCCGTTGCCCCCTTGGCAACCCCTTTCTCTGTGTTGACAGACAGATACATGAGTGGCCCGGGGGCAGTCAGGGGATTGGGGGTAAGTGAGCGATTAGTGTCGCATCGGTCTGGCCAAATGTCCATTAACGATAGCCATGACGTCGACAACAAATCAAATCAAATCAAATGTACTTTAACACGCTCTAGCCCAAGTATTTAGGCGATGGCTTAAAAAAAGCTGAAAGCGTGGATAAGGGAAAAGGGGAAAACGGAGAAGCCAGAAACCAAAACAGCACAAGTGGAAAATGGAATGGAAAATGGCGAAAATGCCAGAACGGAGCACGGCCGTGCCCGAGTTTTCGTCTGAGCTTGACAATGAGTGCTCGCTCGCTCGCCGGCTCACTCACTGGCCGCTCCACTTCCGTTTCCGTTTTAAGTGCCGGGAAATTGAGGTGATGGCATAGTCAAGCCTGCTCAAGTTGGACCACAGCTCTACGTTTCCCATTGCAACAATTTCCTGTGAACTGGCATTATGGATAATTCGATTGAACATTTGCCATGTGACAAAAACTGTTTGCAAACAATGAGCTTAATTACATTTATAATTTGTTTCTGACAGAAGAATTGTCAGTGTGTTCCAGGAATAGCTAATTTGAATTGTGCAAATTGGATTATTCTCTTTGCATAAATAAACGTATTTCATATTTTCATAGCTCACTCAAATGGGAATGTCTATATATATTCGCACAAATTATAATTTCAGTATTAAGCACATTTATGTTACATTAATAACAGATATGTTCTTCTTTACATTTAAAAATATTTATAAAAATATTAATTTGCCAGCCTGGAATGGGATTTTATGATGTCTATTTCTGATACATTAATAGTTTTACATACTTACTTACTTTTTGTAATTCGTTCTGAACTTTTCCTGCTTCAGAGGCTGACCTGTAGAAGCCGGGATACTTCATCAAGTGGCTGTGGAGTCGTCTCGAACTCGTTAGTTACAAATTGCGATGGCTGCGACTGTGCCTGCGACTCGAGCAATTGATAAGAGCTGGGCAAATGTTTGGCCAAGTGTGCGACAATTTTAATTTGCTGTGTTTTCAACCGGTTTGTTATATATGTACATTTTTTTTTGCCTCTCTCGTTTTTAGATCCGTTTAGCAGTTCCTGTTGCTGGCCGAACACACAGACAACGATTGCTGCACTTAGCCGTTGTTTAAGCCGTAAATCGTCGCCTCCGCTTCCGGCATCAACGGAAGTGCAACATTTAATTACTTCCAGCATGGCAAACGATTCCGTTCCACTTGTTGTGGCATCAATTGTTACTTCTGATCGGCAGACCAAGTGCCACCCCGCATTAGGATTGAGTATGAATATCGTGTATACGCCATGAGGTACCGCTGTTGCTGAATGAACTCAACTCAACTGAAAGGACAGCGCGAACAGATTGATGCAAATGCTCGCTGCAGATGTCCATGTCCAAGAGAAGTCAGCCAGAAACTGGGTTAATTTCGGTCCGCGACTTTATTGCATTCAAAATGAAGCGCAACTATAATCGCCAGAGCGGAAATACCAAGTGAGGGGGGAACAAGTGATTGGGGGTATGAACCTCACATATCATGAGCAGTCTGGGAATGGCATCGGGATGCGAAACTGGGTCCGGGGGATCAATCGTGCGTGGAGTTTTAGCCGGGCCAACCAAGGCGCAAAAGTTGCCATCGGTCGATGGCGACAGCTGCTTGCTCAATGGCCGCAACCTAATCTAATAGCCATGTGCAGGGTCCCCATTCCCATTCCCATTCCCATACCGATTCTGGCCCCGCTCTGTTCATTCTGGCCGGTCTGCAGCTAATGCATCTGTTAGTGCCGCTGTTTTCACCACAGCCATTTCGCTCCACGCCGCATGAGCCGCGAGCATTATTTTTGACCGCACGAGGAGTGTCCCGGACCGGAGTGTGTTTTTGCCCCATGGCGACAGTGGAATAGCCCGGCAAGGAGCAAGCATTAAAAAATATTCCTCAACGACTCTCTTCCTCGCAAAAGTTTAGTTCATTTCGGGCTTAAAGAGAGTGGAAAGTTTTGCACTTGGAATTAAATTGTGAATGCGAGTGTTTCCCGCAAAACATACATTTTTTGATAAGTTGGATTCAGGGTGCCTTGTGTGCCTATTGTCCTGTCTGCGTAATAATAGTCTTCAAAGTTTTTACAACAAAAAAAGGAAGTTAGAATAAGGCATAAAAGTATATTTATATCGTTTTTGGTGGACCTTATGGACTTTAACTTTTATTGAAGGCCTGATGAATGGGTATGAGAATAAATGAAGAATTAAGATTTAGTATATAGTAGGTATATATTTCAAATTAGTTTGCTGACTTTCTTGTATACCAAACAGGAAAAAATATATATTCTTGATCACTTAAATCTTAAAGACAGTAAAATATGGAGTATTGGATATTTTTAAGTAAACAAAACAAAGTAGAGTTCAAGCTTAAAGTAAGCTATTTACTTCTTAAACCCCTTCGGAATGGAACTTATTCATCAGAGTGAGCTATAATACCTAAAAATAACAAATATTTATTTGTTTATGCACAATAAATACTAAATAAACAATAGGCCAGTTTTTTCTGCAGCTTCTCTTTTTAAATTTAAAGGAAATATTTGAATACCTCCAATAACCAGTTGACATTTCGCACATTTTCCATTTCGCTCTGCTAAACCAATTTTCATGCTTTATTCAAGCAGCGCAATTTGAACATTCAGGGGAATTTTAGCGAAAAGTTCGTTGAAATTTTTATTGCGGCCATAAAATGTTAAAAAAAAAGGTTGATATAGATGCAGGCATTCAAATTAAACCAAATACTTTTTCGGCCAAATAGCCCACTATTTTAATTTCATAATACGTGGCTGGCTCTCCCCCCGGAATGCTTTAAATTTCGTCCATTAATAAGCCGGACTACGGCTACTATCTGGCCGAGATTAGAAGCGCACTGCAGTAGTTATTTAATTTTGCCTGACTCCTCATCCGTATCGGGCGGATTAATTGATCCAGATACGGATCGGGAGGGGTGGTGGCAGGATGAAACTAGTGAAGCCAGCATAAAGGAGGTCTGCCCAAAGCTCTGGACGGATTTATGGGGCTTGCCTGGGCGACGAATTGCAGCGAAGTTTGTCAACGTTGCGTATACGCCGCATGGCCGGGGTGCAGTTGGGCTTGAAGGAAAAATTAGTCAACATTTTCATGTCGGCCCGGCATTTGTCGTACCTGACTGTTGTTTATGGTAGCCCCGGCGGCAATTTACGGCTGCCCATCTGGACCTTGTCTAATGACATAATTGGAGGCCGCGTCCGAAGTGTGGCCGTAAGTGCAACAAAGAAACTTTTGAGGCTGCAATTAATTTACGATTTTTTTGTGCGGGCGACCACTTTGCAGCCAATTGGGCGTGCGGAGTGGCAGTTGCCAGTTGCCGGCAACTCCAGTGGCAAGTTGCCGGCTAGCCGGCTTGGCAGTTGCCAGCTGCCACAAACTCGGGCATACATATGTTGCCGCAAATTATAGTCCCGCTGGCTGGCAGCCGCAGTCAAGTCGAAAGCTGTTGAAGGGGCAGCCCTGGAAATTTGCTTGAGCTTCAGCTGCATCATTTGCTTCGAATTGAATTTAAAGGCCGAGCCCCGTGCCATACCGTGCAGCGTGTATTTCACTTTTGTGTAGCCGGGATGGTGGCCCGTTGCCAAGATGTGTGCTCTGCACCAGCTCCTGGACCTCCCATCCTTCGGGCCCAGGATCAACATTTCGCTTTTGTCCGCCTGCCAGACTTTGCAGACTTGGATGTTTTTCACCGCAGCTGCAGCTGCAGTTTCCTTTGTGCTGCACTGGCCTAATCCGCTCGCTGGCCCAACTAGCCACTCCCATTTTCCATTTTCCACGCTGCATATCGGGCTACTCGCAGGAGCCATGTGTTTTAGGAAGCTTGATATGCGGCAAGTAGATTAATTATACACTTTCTAAAGGCTATAATACTGGAGAGGATTAGAAATGGCAGATTTATTTGGTTAAAAAACGAATTCCATTGGTTTTTTTTCATGAACTAATGAGATAATTATAATCAAAATAGTCTGATAAAGAATCTATTATTATAGAAAGTAGTACAACTTTTAACAATAAAATCTTTCTACGTTTTCCTCATTTAAAATCTTAACATACCAATTATATTACTTTCTTTCTAAGAAGCCTAGTTAATTTTTTAACAATTTACCTTTACTTCAAAACTAAATACATTCCTAAATGATATATTTCCTTTATAAAGACCACGACCTATTTCTTTTCTTCCCAGTTAGCTTTGGCATTTCCGTTGCCAATGGAAAAACAACAAAGATATCTACCGAGGAATGCCCAAAATGAATTTAGAGCAATTTTCAATTATTGCACAATCGGAGCGTAAATAAGTTGTAAATCATCAATTACGCGGCAAAAAGAAGCCAGCTCACACAGATACTCCCGCGCACATACACACACGCACGGCCATTACATACAGTTACAACAACTAACTGCAATTGCCAAGGAATCGCCGAAAGCGGATACGTGTCCTATCGCTTCCCGAAAAGCAGCAGAGAGGAACACAGATATGGAGGGGATCAAGGAGTGGCAAGGACGAAAGCTGGCCAGACAATGGGCAATCGTAAAAATAGCAACTAACAATCCGAAAAGCACTCGGCCACACTGAGACCAGGACAAAGTCGAGAACAGGAGATAAGCAGTGCCAGCTGAGAAGAAAGGAGAACAAACAGTGCACTGAGGAACAAGGGTCCAGAAATTATACACAATGCTTTATAATCTTTAAATTTATTAAGAGTTGGAAGAGCTACAACTACAAAAATCAGATTTATTTGAATTTTCCTGCCTAATAAGCATTTTACAAGTTTTAATGGTTATTTAATGTATTTATCTTTCGATTTCATGTTAACACTCTATATGTGTTTTTCCACAAAATTGGTTTAAACTGTGATTGGTTTGCTCTTATTAAATAAACAATCCTATTCATGTTGGCCTTTTGAATAATTTATATATTACAAATGAAAGAGATCTAATATTATTTGTCTGCATTGCCTAATTTTGGTGTGATTATATTATATATTTATTGGAAATAATTTTAATTTATAATGTGAGCACATTCTAGTCTATATATTACTATATAATAAGTTATTCTGGGTTCCTTGTTGGAAATGTTTATAGGTTTTTTAAATTGTTAAGATATTAGATCTACAGAATTGTCACAATAATTATTATGAAATGTACTATTTTATGGTTCCATCTAAGAATTTAATAATTTTAATAATTTAATTTCCATTCGTTTATATTTCCGGCTTAATAGGATATGAAAATTCTCGAATCAACAAACTTCCAGGAGCAGCTTTCACCTTTATTAATACTCTTTTTTGCCCAGTGCCTTAGGAGAGGAAGTGCTCCTAGTCGAGCAGTGAAAACCTTAAGTAGATAGATATAGAAATGTCTCTTTTCGTCCCTGCCGGCATGTGATTTATGTGGTAAATAAAAGAGGGACAGGAACAAGAACAAGAAGTGGAACAAGCTCGGGAATCAAAGCCCGGCCGTAAGATGGGGGCCTCGACTCGAGTCGTCCCAACATGCAACATGGCTTGCAATTGCAGAAGGCAGCCAGCAGGCAGCAGCATGCGGCATGTGGCAAGCGGAATGGGCGAAGACAAAGACAAAAGAAAGGGGCAGGCCGGGACTAGGGATGCGACGAATACTGAGGCAGACAGACGGCAGGCGAGACGGAGTAAAAGTTTTTAATATTATTTCAAGTCTGAAATGAGGGCAATCAGCAAGTGCAATTGTCGTCGTCGAGCGGCTGGCATAACAAAAGAGCCGTTTTTGGCCACGAAGGGGCGGTGAACAGAACAAAGGCGTCACCCGAGATGGATCCCAGGAAGCCTTCTGCCAATAAGCGATGGGAGTGCGCCCCTGTCAAATGATGCATTCGCCGCCAAAGGAGATGGATAAGAGGTGGCTGGCGGGGAGGCTAGCTGGCTCACTGGCTCACCGACTATATGCTGGGCCAGAACAAACAAAAGGCAGAGAGATAGCGACAAAGACCCGCTGGAGCAGATGCAGATGCTGATAGGATGGCTTACAAGTAGGTAAACGATGTAGTTTCAATTAAGGATGCTCCGGGAAGATGGCAACCGCGAAGAAAGAGACGGCTAAGGGTGTGCTTGCCTAGCTGATGAAGTCGCTTTCCTTTGAGCCGGGGTCCAGGAGCTATTCTGCCACCGGGATGCACATATCCTTGCCGAGTGAGCGATGGCTGAGGAACGAGTGGCACTGGAACACGAGATGGGCGAATGCGTCAAACTGAACTTGTACCACTAACCCAGTTAGCAGCGCCACGGAACATTCGAGCCTGAAACACCCGCTGAGAATGCTACTACGTGCTCTCCATGTATCGTCCCGCACAATGCGCATCCTGTTGCGAACACACCCGACCAAATCCGAGTCCAAGCCGAGGCTAAGCCGTAGCCGAGGTGCCCCAGCGAAACGAACGGAAAGTGGACCGTGCTGCGGCAGAGGTTCGATGGAGCAGTTTGAGCGAAATTGCGCTGAACCCCCAAATGTTGAGACACAAATGCCCGCCAGAAGCGAGCTTATCGGGTGAGGGGAATTTCGTTATCATCACAGCCCGGCAACAAAACGTTTTCGACAAGGTTGGCTCGTGCCTGATCCCAGCGATCCCACAGTGGGTCCACAACCTAGTCGCCGACATGACGCCTCCCTTTGGCAGCTGGACCTGCCTCTGCCTGTCCCTGATCTGGCTGCAGCTGAGCCTCATCAACGCCGGCCTGGAGTTCCTGCGCGTGGGCGTGCCCCTGCAGCTGGTGCGGCGCCGGGAACTGGAGGAGGAGGAGCGGCCCATTGAGGGCGAGTGCACCCTGGGAGCCATTAGCGTTCGAATGTTCGCCTTCTGATGGGTTCTTATCGGTCAATTTTTGGCTGGTCTTTGCACGCTTTATGGGTCTCTTAACTTTGATAATAATTAAACAAAATAGTATATGTCGAGATATGTCACTAAGTTTGGTTATTGTAAATATAAAGAACCATGTTCAATGAGACTTACTACATTTTATAAGAAATACTTAAGAATCCAATAAAAAATAAAATATTTTACGCATTATTTGATATCTAAAAGTATATTTTTTTTGTATATAAAGTGAGTTTTTTATATTTTAGGTAATTATGCAGATTAATCTTATATTTGAAGAAACCTAAAGCTATCATTAGTTTTTATTACTGGTACTTGGTAGAAGGCAATCTATCTTCTACTTTTATCTTATATAGTATATATAACCGTTTTTTCTATATGAATATCTAGATCTTGAAGACTGTCAGGGCTGGAAGTAACATATTTAAAAATTTTAATGATATTTTATTTTGGGATAGAGCACACTCAATTGTAAATTGATAACTTGTACTTATTTAATATACAATTAAAATTATAATTACTTAAAATATGATTTTAAAAGCTGGCTAATGCTCAAATAATATTTACGTTGCTTTTCATGCTATCAACATATTTTGTTGTTAATAAACTACACAAAATAAATTCGCTGCGCAGAGATAAAACCCGGTTCAAGGCAACCAGAACAAAATAAAATGACGAAATAAAATAGGCAATATTATCTACATTGTTATTTTTCGGATAATTATGGAGGGAATAAAATGAATAACAAATAATAAATAATTAAATGTAAATTTAGAAATTATAGAGGAAATTACTTTTAATAAAAAATAATTTATTAGCTCTGCATTTAGAATTAAAAATTCAGATGTATTGCGTTGAAATGGTTCTACTTTTAGATAAGGTGAACTCATTTTAGATGGATTTTAGATTGCTTAAAAAATACAGTCTGTAGATATGACTGTGTGCTTTCATGAAATGTATTTTTCTACAAAATATTAAAAATGTTAAAGGGTAACAAAATAAAGTATTTGTATTCATTTAAATGGTAATATATATATATCTGTATATTTACATTTAAACGCAATAACATGAAGACTAAATTACATGGCATATATCTGAATATATTTGGGCTCCTTACGAAACGGTTTGTATATTTATTTGCTATGCATTTCTGGGTTAGACTTTCCCATTCAATCTTTGCCCGACTCAACTGCAATTTTAATTAAAAATTCATCCTGCGAAGGGATAAAAAGTGTCATTTATATGGGGCGGCAGTTGGACAGCTTTGGGCTGCTTATCTTGCGTTGACATACCTTGTCAGTTCATAGAAATATCAAATTAAATTTATGGCAACACGAAATTCTCGGCCAAGATGTAAAGAGCTCCTATTTCTTACCTTTTTCGCACTGTTTTTGCCTTGCCTTGTATATTTTTTCTCTTTTTTTTTTTACTTTTTCTGACAGTTGAAAGTTCATTTTCTGTTCGATTTGCTCGATGGAGCTTGGGGGCTCAATAATATTTCATTACAGCGCCTTGGGGCGGGAATTTATTCATTTGCATAATTCCCTTGTTTACAATTTGTGTGGCACAGAGAAGAGCGATTGACTTAAATGAAGTTACAACTTGGCAGCAGCTAAGTGAGAGCAGCAGTTGCAAAATAAGAAAATTTATAATATTCAATTTATATGCACTTTCTGCAGAAGCCCGGCCCTGGGCTCCCTTGAGGAGTAGTAACAACAAGTAGCTGCGGCGCGAGCGGCGGAAACAACTGCAACTGCTAAGCTGATAATCCCAGATTTCGAGGCGCCAACAGCTGCACCCATTCAGCCAGTGCCGCACCACGCCCCCTAATCCGCCCCGGCACCGTGATTAATGAGATTTGTCACTGGCTTCATTTGTATTTTCCATGCTGTTGACTTGGCGCGAAGACAGCTCCTCCTCGGACTCATCCCCATCCTCGTCCTAGCCAACCGACCAACCGACATGCATATAAATTTCATAAATACTTGTGCCGCCGCCTGCACAAGTGCAGGGCCCTGGGCCAAGTAACGTGGCGTGGCCAACAGCAGCTGGCCGAGGAAATTTGCATTTTCATTATTTTCAACTCAATTTAAAAACGAAAATCACCAAAGACAAACAGCCACGGGTCAGGCTGCGAAGCGGAAGGAAGTCGCTTAGCCGGCTTGCCTTATTATGATTCGCATAAAAATAAAGGCACCCCTCCTGCCACCGCTCCCCGCTCCCCGTCGATAACTAAGTGCCACATTAAATTTACCCGAGCCTATAATTCATTTGCTAAGCCTCGGCCTCTGTGTTTCGGTTCCGCTGCCAGTTAGAGAGCTTCGCCTCTCGGTACTCCTCCTGTCCGAGATGATCATTAGGCGAGGAGGCACTGAAACACTGAAACTGAGCTTATTATACCCTCCAAGAGGGTAGGCACTCCGAAAAGGATGTGCAGCGCTCAAGATGATACTCAGTAGTGTAGAAAGAAGGGAAGGTATTTATTATTAACCCTTTGTTTCTAAATAATTTAAAACCTTTAAAGCTAAATTTAATAGAATTTATGCATTGAATTTTCTTTTTAATGGTAATCTTATAATAATAATAAATAAAATCCAATGAATATAAGATTTATTTATACTAAAATGAATATATTTACTGTCGAATATTCTCTAAAAAATTTATATTTTATGTCTTTAAGCTTACGGTTCTTTAAGATTCTCAACAATAAACCAAAATATATTGGCCAGCTTGTAACACATTTTATTTTTTGGTAAAACACCGAATATATTTATTTCAGGGTATTTACAGCTTTGAATACTCACAGAGTCAGACCCATTTTATTCATTTGGTCTTGTGCTTTATTATTATTTTTATTTTTAGTGAATTTGTAGCTGCATTTCGGGTATCTCCACTTGGTCTCAGCCCTGCCCAGCTCAGCTCATCCCGGCTCGCCTCGGCCCGGCTGAGTTATGGTGGGCAATAAATTTATATGACATATAAATGTAAATAATTGAGCAGCGCGGAGCCGCCGTCTAGAGTTGTCACAGCGGTGAGGCTGTGGCTCTGGGGTTGAGATTGGGTTGTGGGGCTGGGGATGTTTTGGGGTTCTGAGGGGTAGTCAAGGGGTACCAGCGGCTTGTTGACTCCGTGATTGATGCCGGCCCCCACTCTACGGCTCCTCACATAAAAGTCCTTAATGGCCATTCTGCGTCGGGCATTTAATTTAAAGTTTTGCTGCATCTTTTTGTTACACATTTTATTATTTGTTTGGCTCGCGTTTTACAGAAAGCGGAGGGAAACACTCTAGACGGTCAGGGCGCAAATGGGATAGGGTGAGGTCATGTCGATGCCAAGCTTCTTGATCACATAGTTGATCTGGTCCTGGCTCTTCAGCCCATACCCCTCAAAGGACTTCACGTTGAAGCGGCTGATCCGATTGCCGGAGATGTTCTGCAGGAACTTGTAGTAGCTGGGCCGCAGCGAGCGCGCCTCCAGGATGGCCGAGTGAAATAGCACAGCCGTGAAGAATCCGTACATCAGCATGGAGAAGTGCGGCACCTCGGGCACCTTGCCCTCGGCCACGCCCCAGTTGTATAGGAGCTGCAGGGACTTCCACATCAGGTAAAGAGCCACCGTGGTGTTGGGGAATTTTAGGAGGCCAATCGAACCGAGAAGGCCAGCCGGAATGGCAAAGAGGGCACTGTCGTATCCACAGGTATGACGTAGGCCACAGGAAGTTGTCTGCAAGATATATAACGACAATGATAAGATATAGATAATATAAGATATATAATAAATAACTGAAAAATTACTTTATGCCGGATATTCTAATATTTTCCGAATCATGTTAAAGAAGATTTAGTTTAACAGAAGTTGTAAGGATTTCCTCACCTTAAAGAGCAGCGAGAAGATGCCTAGAGCCAGGCCCAACTGCAGGGATCCCTTGTTGAAGATCTGCTTGCGCCACTGCATCTTAAGCTGGAATATCTTGGGAATGTTGAGCACCAGCTTGAGACCCACCTGGAGACCCACGCCGCCCAGGAAAGGCTTCAGTCCACCGAGGAGGGCATACGGCGCACAGCCTCTCTTGTGCGGACAACTGGGATGCTTGGTGGTCAGAAAGCGATCATAGAGCTGCAGGTACGCGGTGATGCTGCGGAAGTTCAGGGGTCGCTGGCGAGAGCTCTGTGAGGTGGTCACCGTTGGCGTCTTTAGTGGACCCTCCTCCTCTTTGCCCACTATCACACCCAATCCCTTGAAAGTGGCATCCTTGGCCACTGTCTTGTGCAGGCCAGCACGATACATGTACATCAGGGCTGTGACACTCAGACCCATGATGAGCACCTGGCCATTGGGAATGGACCGAACCAGTCCCCGGGACTCCATCATCTTCCACAGCGTCTCGATGCCCACGTTGGCCACATACATGGCCAGTGGGGCACGTCGTTCTGGTCGCTCGGCGGCCAAGGAAACGAAACTGGAAATAAAGGAAGGTAGCCAAGCCACCGTTCCGAAGTAGAATCCGCCGAGTAGCTGTCTCAGGAAACACACGCAAAAGACGAAGAGGCCTCCGTTCAACGAAAGGAAGGCTGTCGACTGCAGGATACCGGCGGCGGTGCGTCCAAGGTCCTTGAGCGAGGGTATGCGACCCCTCATGACCAGCGCCAACTGTAACGTAAAAGGCAGATTAGTTTATGGCTCTTAAATATTCTGTTTATGTTTATAAGTAAATAATATAAATATAATTTTCAACCTCTTCTTTAGATATTTTGAAATTTAAAAGAGTCTTGGGAAATTTTATATAGTTTTTGTTAAGTACAACCAGCACTTGCAATCAGTTCTCTTTTAAGAGTTCTCTATTAACTACGAACTTCGTACCGTATCACCTTGGTGCAGGTGCCATATTCTTGCTAATTTTAGCCCATTCTTAACTTACCAGGTAAACAGTGGCGTAGGTGCGCAGACTGGGGGGAATCTCGGAGAGCATCATGCCCGCCGCGGCGCAGGCACAGCTCGAGGTCCACGGGTGATTGTACTCATGACAGCTGCAGTTGAAGGCGATTTCCGCCAGCTTACTCTGGACAGCCATGATCTACTTTGAATATTGGCTTCTGCTTGGTGGTCGACGATTATCGAATTATAGCTCCGTGAAGATGATAAAGCTTATCGGGAAGGGGCCTATCGCCGAAAAGTGCGAAGGTGCCGCGCTATGCTAACTTAATCTGAACGCTCTACTTCGATTTGATTTTCCGGATTTGTGAGACTCCGCCCGGTTTCAATGTAATTTCAGGCGGAGAACTTTCCGTAATGGGTCAGCAAGGCTTTCAAGGTTTCGTGTTATCAGTAGTAGCCTCTTTTGGGTTTCAAGCTCCTCGGTTTCCAGGAATATCCGCTACAGCATTTCCTGGATCAGCTGCTGCTGGACAACCACCAAGATTCTGTTGATTGGATTTTCCAGGGAAACATAAATGGAAATAAAAATATCTTAAAATGTTGTAAAATTTAAAAGGGGGTCTCTATTGTACAAATGCTCACCAAATAGTTTGTGGTTCCAGCTAAGTTTAAGAATTTATTATGTGGTTTAATCTGAAATTTCACGTTCGGACCTTGTCGGCCATCAAAATAGAACTAACTCCCGTCACGACTTGGCCAAGTGAGCGGAACGTGTGGACGCACCTTATGAGCTCCATTCCATTCCATTCCGGCTGTAATCAGCCCTCTCCCCAAATTCCACGCAAGTGGCTCGGCTGAAGTGCGTCGGATGCGATGCGGCGCTTATCGCATCCACGCGAGCCGAAAGTTAGCTTTGGCTGTTCGATGGCCGATCGGTTTGTTGACGCTGCGTCACCCACAGCTGGTTGGGATTCTTATCAACTCCCAAGAGCTCACCTACATGTGCGTTTATTGCCTTGGAATTCTCTTAGTTCCGCATTGGGCTCTCTTCGGATGAATAATAAAGCTAAATTACTAATTAAAACATTAAAATCTTTATTTCAACAATACTAATTAAATGGGAAAAGGGCTTGATAATAAGTAAAAATGTGACTAATATATAGGCATCGCCTAAGCAATATTCTAGACACTCATGGCGAATTTAGGGTAAGGGGAATTCCAGACAATGCCCAGTTTGTTGATCACTTGGTTTGCCTGGTCCTGGCTTCCAACTCCAAAAGCCTCGAAGGGCTTTAAATTGAACCTGCTAAGGCGGCTGCCGGAAATGGTTTCAATAAACTTGTAGTAGCTGGGCCGCATGGATTGCGCTTCCAATATGGTCGCATGGCAGAGCACAGCCGTGAAAAGCCCATACATTATCATTGCGAAGTGTGGCACCTCGGGAACCCATCCCTCAGCGACGCCCCAGTTGTACAAGAGCTGCAGGGACTTCCACATCAGGTAGAGAGCCACCGTGGTGTTTGGAAACTGCAGGAGGCCAATCGAACTGAGCAGGCCAGCCGGAATGGCGAAGAAGGCACTGTCGTATCCACAGCTATGACGCAGGCCACAGGAAGTTGTCTAAAAGGATCGGTGAAAATGGTAATGAAATATAATTGGAGAGTTCACATAACCCACCTTAAAAAGCAACGAGAAGATGCCCAGCGCCAGGCCCAGTTGCAGGGATCCCTTGTTGAAGATCTGCTTGCGCCACTGCATCTTAAGCTGGAATATCTTGGGAATGTTGAGCAGCAGTTTGAGACCCACCTGGAGACCCACGCCGCCCAGGAAAGGCTTCAGTCCACCGAGGAGGGCATACGGCGCACAGCCTCTCTTGTGCGGACAACTGGGATGCTTGGTGGTCAGAAAGCGATCGTAAAGCTGCAGGTACGCGGTGATGTTGCGGAAGTTCAGAGATCGCTGGCGAGAGCTCTGTGAGGTGGTCACCGTTGGCGTCTTTAGTGGACCCTCCTCCTCTTTGCCCACTATCACACCCAATCCCTTGAAAGTGGCATCCTTGGCCACTGTCTTGTGCAGACCGGCGCGGTACATGTACATCAGGGCTGTGACACTCAGACCCATGATGAGCACTTGGCCGTTGGGAATGGACCTAACCAGTCCCCGGGACTCAAGCATCTTCCACAGCGTCTCGATGCCCACGTTTGCCACGTACATGGCCAGTGCAGTTCGGCGCTCTGGTCGCTCGGCGGCCAACGATATGGAGCTAACCAAGAGCGAAGGTATCAAGGAAGCGGTGCTGAAGTAGAATCCACCCAGCAACTGCCGCACCAGGCAAATGGCAAGAATGAAAAGGCTTCCATTTAATGAGAGAAACGCCGTTGACTGAAGAATGCCAGCTGCAGTGCGTCTGAGGTCCTGAAGCGATGGTATGCGGCCCCTCATGATTAAAGCCAGCTGGAATAGGTACATTAATTTTGAATTAGGTAAAATTTTTCTTTTTTTTTTAATATTAACATTTTAATGAATTAAACAAAACCAAATAAACATAAACTATTATTTTATTAATATTAACATAAAAGTATATCCGCTTTACTGCAAGCCAAGTCGCAGATCTTTCCACGTTCTGTAGAGTTTATCGATTCTCTGGAGGATCTTGTTTAGCTGTGGGTCCAGGTCGCAAAACTGGTTCAATAGCTCTAAAACAAGGTGCTCACGGTCCAGTCCGCTCAACTGCTCCCCTGACTGATCATAGGTAACTTGCTGTCTAATTTCTTGTCTTCCGGAAGTACAATTATTCAGGTTAGACAGCTGTGTTTCCATCTGGTCATCTAAATGGGAAATGGTCTCTAGGACTTTAGGCGAAACATTTTCCATGCCTTGAAGGAGGGGTTCGATAAGAGATTGGAAAATATGCGTGGGTGGCTTTATGTCTTCTTGGGCTTTGGCCTTTTCATACAGAAAATAATCGACTAATTGCCCAGCTTTCTGCGTCAAGGTTTTCTGAATAAGCTTGTTTAGCGCAATCTTCTTAGCTTCAGACAACTTCCTCTGCAAAATACTATTCTGGGCAGCCAGTGTTTCCTGATTAAATTCTGTTGGTCGTGATCCGCTCAAGAGTTGAGGGAAAGTCTGGCGTTGGAGCATCTGTTTCTTCATTCGGATGTGTCGAACTTGGCTGATATGCGGATAAGGCTTCCTGCCAGTTTTGGTACAGTAGGATACGATGCTTCCTGAATAAATTTTCTTGTCGGGCAAAGCCATTCGTGTGATGGGAGGTTTAGTTACTAAATCTTCCACTTCTTTGTAGACGCGAAATGAATTCAGCTGAGGGAGATCCTCACCTTTGGACTCCATCTCAGTGCGCTTCCGCTCTCCCGCTTGAAGAGGTTGGTCCTTTGACGTCTGAATTGACCCGTCGTGACTTTCTTTGGAATGCAACCGGCTGTCACCTTCAGTGGTTGCATCTTCTCCCACAGATTGAATCCTATTTAATATTGCCTCAACATCTAGAAGCTCCAGCAAGCATTTATATCTCAAGATATTTTCTTGCTTCCAGTTCTCTTGAGATATTTTCCGGGAGCTTGAGATAAGATCGCTTTTCATCGCAGATCCCCCTTTTGCCCTATACAAATGCTTCTGCTTCTGGATCTCTTCACAACTTTCACAGATTTGCTTAGCAAGCAGGTCCGGCTTTTCTTGGGATCTCTGGAGAGGCTTCCGCTCTTCACATATTTGCTCGACCTGGTTCAGGAAGTTTTCATGTGCTTGACGAACAGCTATATTGCAATCTGATTGCTCTGAATTGCAGTCCTCTAGTGGCTGCTCTTCCATATATCTCTTCTCGGTCTGATTTTTGAATAATTCTACCCTAATACATTTCTCGGACAGCCCCTCTATATCTTTAGGCAATCTATCATCGGCTTCGACCTCCAAAGTTGAATCTTCTCCCGCATATTGAATCTTCTGTAGTGCAGGCTCAACATTCTGAAGCTCCTGCAAGCATTTCTTTTTGATGATCTTTGCTTGCTTCCGGTTGTCTTGAGCCATTTTTAAAGAGTAAGATATGAGATCTCTTTTCCGCGTGGATCCCCCGTCTGCCCTGGCCAAAGTCTTTTGCTTTTTGATCTCCTCACAGCGGTCTCTGATCTGTTTAGTAAGCAGGTCCCTCTCTATCTGTATCTTTTTCAAACAACTTTGGAGATCTCCATATGGGTCTGCTTTAGGCTCACTCTTTTGACATAACTCTGCGGCCAGCTTCAGGAATTTTTCATGTGCTTGTTGAACAACCATATCGCTATCTGATTGCTGTGACATCCAGTCTTCTGGTGGCTGCTCCTCCATATTCCTCTTCTCGGTCTGTTTTTTGACTTTATTATGGTCATTCTTCAAGCGTTCCTCTTCAATGCTTTGGCCCGACAGCATCTCTTCTTTACCTTTGGGTGGAGCTTCTTCACTGATCGGCTTTGTTTGTTCACTGGCCTCTCTTAGGAACTCTTTTTTAGCTCTTATTTCTTCTTTCCTTCTTTCCCTTTCTTGTGCCGGACTTAATTCTCCTGCTGGTACGTCATACTTCTTTTGAAGATTGATCCATTTCGCCAGCATCCTCTTCTCCCTAGAATTAAAGGAGTCGTCTCCATTTGCCGTCTCTCTATTTTCTGATTTTTCTTGTGACTCATTCTCTTTGAATTCTTGGTTTCTTTCAAATTTAACATTTCTTTTACTGTCTTCTCCCCTCTTCGTTTTTAAACCGATCATATTCAGTGCTTCTGTCGGTTCTTCCTGGTTGGCTTTCAGCTCCTTGTGAAGCTTGCTTTTATCTTTCTGACTCCTCCTTTCCCCTTTTGCGATCTGTCTGCGTTTATCAGCTTGCTCTCGATCCAACCGCTCCTCCTTCAGACGCGCTCGTTCAGCCAGCGCTTTTTCGCGGTGAAACTGCTTGAGTCCTTCATAGGCCATCACTTTTTGCTTGACATTCTCCGCCCGCAAGACGGATTGCTGTTCACGGACATCGCAATGTCCACAGTTGGTAGCAAGGGGCAGAGAGCATGACCTGTGAAATGTCTGACGCTTAACATTCTTCCTGGCTTCTTGGACTGGCTCTTCTATCTTCACTTTCTTTTCGACCTCTTTAGCTTTATTTTGTTTTTGGTGATGAGCTGGCACCTTGCTTACGTGATCCTTTCGGGGTAGAGGACGCGGGCTCTGTGCTTCCCGTCTCTTGTTCATTAGATAGCGCTCATGATCACGACGTTCCTTGACCTTTAGCTGCTGCTCGAGTAAACGACTCTCTCGCAGCTGGCGGGCCTCTGCCTTTCGCTGGAGGTCTATCTGACGCTGCTCTGCCGCCCAATGGAGACCATCCTTTAGAACCCGCTGGCGCTCTCTATCTCGTTGCTTCTTTATCTCCTGTCTCCTGCGTGCTCGATCCAACAGATCGCGATCCCTCTGGCCCACCTGGACTCTAACCTCCTTGATTTCGGTGCCTTCTTTGGGCTGCGATCTGACGGAAGTCTCGTTAAACCATAGCCCTCGCTCCTCGCGTCGGTATTGCTTCTCCAGCGTATTCAGGTGCTCAACCCTCTGGGGCCAAGCGAAAGGAGATGGTCGCCTGCTTCGACTGCGGCGGAACAGACTCTCCGTAGAGGGCTTGGGCGCCTCTACCTCCGGCGGACTGAAGCGGAGCAATCGTTGCCGCCCCTCCTCGTCGAGGAGCAGACGCAGATCAGTGCGGCATTTGACTTGAGTAGTGAAGGGCTTCGACAGGTGGCCCACCTGTCGCAGTTGCCGCACCATCTGGTCCAGTACGCAATCGCGTGCCCTGGCCTGATGCTCAGCACAAGTATTGAGATAACTAAGCCAACTTTTGCATAGGGCACGATCTTCGGCAGAATTCTTTTGACGTATCAGATGGCGGATGAGATCCATTTTCTTGCGACAACTACGCTGGAGGAGCTCCTCACCTGTGATTACTGTTTTGTTATTCGCCATAGAAAATTAGGTACAAAATTTTATTTCGTTTAAGTTGCGCGTTGAGATCTCGAACTAACAATAACTTTGCTTTCTCACAACTGACTCTTGATACTCGGATTAAAGATCACTAAACTCCTGGTTTGCTTTGTTTAATATGCTGTTAATTATATTGCCTTCTTTGCGCAAATTCTTATATGGAACCATTTTTAATGAAGTGTAGAAAAGATCAAAGAGTATTTTAAAATGCCTGCCCAAAGGTAGACTACAGACTTGGGGGAAACGTCTGCCGTTTTACTTTTATCTGGGAACTTTCTTCTATGAATTATGAATTATATATAAACCAATCTTTTGACGCTTTCTTTTAGTATCTCCAAGTAATAAACTTACCAGATACACAGTGCCATAGATGCGCAGACTTGCTGGAAATATGGACATCATCATTCCAGCCGCTGAACAGGCACAGCTCGAGGTCCAGGGATGTATATACTCCTGGCAGGTACAATTGAAGGCGATCTCAGCCAGTTTGCTTTGTGCCGTCATGACTCCACTTTGAATATAGACTGCGATTATGGAATTGCTACCAGACGGTAGGTGATAAAGGTTATCGGGGGAAGTGGTGCGGAACTATAACCAAATGAGGCCCATTAATCTAAATTCAGTCCGGCGGCTACCCAGAATATAGACTGTTTTCAGTCGAGTAGAACTAACTAACTTCGGCACGATGAAGTTTGTATACCCTTGCAGTTTTCAATTAGATCTTAGTATATTTTTTTATTTTTACAGGTTTACAGATACAGGTTTAAATTCACAGTTTTACAATTTTCTCTTCATCTGGCGATCTGGATGTTGATGCTGATACATATTTTATAGGGTCGTAACCGACTCCTACTCTGCGTTGCAAACTTCTGACTAAAATCATAATGCAAGGGTATAAAAACACTACTATCAGTTTAGCTTTAACTTTCCAGTAGTTTTAGCTGGATCATTTAGTCATCCACATACTTTAGGCAGCCATAAAATACCACTGACTGCGATACGGGAGTTTACGCAGACTTGGTTGTTCTCAGAAGCCACAGTCACCAGGTGCGTCGTGCGTTCCCAATCGCGGCAAGTGATTCGGGATAAGTGCGTCTAGTGAGATGGTTATCGCACACACGCTGCGGTTTGTTTACGTTATCCACAGGCTAGGGGTCTGTTATCAGCAATTCGAAGTTCCCCCTGACGAAAAAAGCTAATTTCCATACAATTCGTTGAGCGGCTAGTCTAAGAAATAGCTTCAAAGCTTTTAAAGACCTTTGGGGATGTTCTGATTTTCATATTCGACAATTCGAGAGATGCCTTAGTACCAGTGAAAACACCTTAAAATTGGTTTATAATTATCATGCTGAGTTTTATTGATATAAAAAACTGCTATCAAGACGAACAGTCAACACAATTTACAATCCACCCACACTTGCTTAGTTTAGTAATCGTTGGACGCTCTCAGAGAGCGGGAGACTCTTGTCGTATATATATACAAATAGCTATAAAACGCAGATTAATGGATATATGGAGATATGTAGTGTGAGGCCGCTAACCAAGACGACTGACTAACTGTACATGCGCCAGAAGCGTCCTGATGTTGGCTCAGGAGGCGAACGAGAAGGCTGGCAGTGGTCCCTTCTCTACGATGTTCAGAGCCTTGATGGTGTCCAGCGCCTGTTGCTGACTCCCCAGACCCAGTACATCGAAGGCGCTTAGATTAAATCTGCTTAGTCTGCCAAAGATAAGGAATCGTGAATCAAGTGCTTACGCACCGCGGTTAAACTTTGCTCACCTATCGCCCGAGATGGCCTGCAAAAACTTAAAGTAGCTAGGGCGCAGGCTCTTGGGCTCCAAGATGCCCGCGTGGAAGAGCACGGCTGTGAAGAAGGAGTACAGGAACAGCATAAAGTGAGGGATGTGCGGCAGAATGCCTCGCTTCTGGCCCATGGCACAAAGGATCTGCAAGGAGAGGATTGTGTTAAAATAAATCTTTTATCTATAAACCCAATATAAACCCACCTGCAGAGCCTGCCACATGACATACAAGGCCACCGTGTTGTCCGGATACAGGGTAAAGGCCACGGACGAAATTAATCCTGCTGGAATGGCAAATCTGGCATCATCCCGGTTGAAACTGTGGCGCAGCAGACACGAGACCGCCTGTAAATATCAATAAGGTTACTGCTGCTCAACCAAACGCCAAGGTTTGCTACTTTCTTTGTACAGGAAGGAGAAACTGCCCATAAACATTCCCAGCTGCAAGGTGCCCTGGTTGAAGACCTGCTTTTTCCACGCCATCTTTCCGGAGACTATGCGCTTAGCGTTCATCAGCATCTTGAGGGCCACCTGAAGCGCCACTCCTCCCACAAAGGGTTTGATACCGCCCATCACCGAGTAGCCTATGCAGCTCTGCTGGTGCCCGCAGCTGGCGTGCTTGGCGCGGATCAGGTTGCTGTAGACTCGCACAAAGTCCGATACGGAGGAGAAGCTAACGGGTGGTCGGCTTCTGGAGGGAGCTGGTTGCTCGCCTGGAACTATTGGTGCGTCCTTGGCCACCGGTCCAGCCTCCTCTTTGCCCACAAAGATGCGGAGAATGTTGAAGATGGAACCCTTGGAGACGCCCAGTCGGTAGATGTACAGTAGGGCCGCCATGCTCACGCCAAAGATGAGAGTCTGGCCGTGGGGTATGGAACGCACCCAACCCCTGGACTCGGCCATCTTCCACAACGACTCAGTGGCCACGTTGGCCACGTACAGAGTGAGCAGCGGCCGGCGGGCGGGACGCTCCACCAGAATGGCGCTGAACGAGGCAAAGAAACACGGTATAAAGGCAACCGTAGAGAAGTGATAGCGACCCAAGACGTTTCGTAGCAGACAATTGTACAGGATGAAGGTGTAGGCGTTGGTCACCAGGAAAGCCGTCGACTGTATGATCCCCAGGAGGGTACGCCGCAGATCCTCCAAACTGGGCACTTTGTGGCGCATCAGCAAGGAGATGGCGTAGACGATGGTATAGACACGGAGGCAGTAAGGTGTGGCCGAGAGGAGGATCCCAGCAGTGGCGCTCATGCAATGGTCTGTCCAAGGGTGCTGGAAGTCCTTGCAGGTGATGCATAGTGGGTCAATTAGCTTGCTTTGCCCCGCCATCGTTGAAGGTTAATCTGTGTGCAAAAAATAACAAATAATAATAAAAAACTTTGTTAATAATTTATTAGTAAAAATATTTTTAATAAATTAAAATCGACAATTTTGTGGGTGGCCGAAATCAATTTGAATCATTAGTCACTATACATGGGGTGGCCGGGTCCGAGTCCGTTTCTTAACCTTTAATCTTATCTGCAGGCTACAAGTGCTCGCAGCGTTATTGTTCTGCTTTCTGCGCTATCGGTTGTTCTACTGAACTTGAAATACTCCCAAAATTAGCTTTGGTTTTTTAAATGTTTTTTATTATTTTTTTTTTAATTTGCGAAGGACGCACTGCACTGCTGGCCAGGCCAGAACTGACTGGTTCCCGCGAAGCAAGCCTGAGAAGTTGGATTGGCGGATTACAGCTGGTTAGCGGGTATCTGTGACAATTTACTGCTGTCTATCGATAAGATATATACGTGATTAGCCGACGCGGGGGGATTTTGCCTTTAGCAAGAGCAAAGAGTAGTCAATGCGGTAGAAAAAGCTGTTCAAAGTTGGTATTCTAATCATTTGGTGTCGGGTAACTAATCACAAAGTTGATGGAAAATATTTATGGTTCATTTAAAAAGCTTTTCGACTTTTAGAGTCTGTATTTTTAACTATTAAAAAGAATTGAATCATTTAATAAATACTTAATTTTTAGGTAGAATGTAAAATGTTGAAATATGTTAATCATTTTTTACTACTATATTTTTACAAAAAATCGTTTAAATACCAGGAATAGTAGTAGTAGTAGTAGTAGATAAAATAAAGCTTGTTTATTATTTTTGTAATAAACTTTTTTAATATTGGAGAGTAAGTAATTTTTCTAATAAAAATCTAATAGTCCCCAAACTTATTTACAAAACTCTAAAACTAAAGATTAGTTTGCTTAGCAACAAACGTATTGATATGGCTAGATTGACTCGTCTGTTAACAAAAGAAGCAAATAAAACTATTTCAATTTTGCAACTTATAAAAGAATAACTCTCCTAAAAGTTACGATGGCAATAAATAAAGAACACCTTTGGAATTTATTGGTTTTACTTCGATGACAGAGCACTATAATAGTAGTCTATACTTTGGATTAAGCCAATGTTAGATAAGAACTCTTCCTTGTGTAAGTATAATAATGATAGCATTTATTAACCCAGATAAAACTAACCTAGGCTACATTAGATTATACTATATATACTATAAATATATATTATAAAGTTGTAGCTGTAACCAAATCAAGTTATCTGCCTTTCGAAACCTTACTTTCCCGCTCGAGATTTGCATAAGAAATATGGATGGGAAGTCACTGGCCTACGGGTCAAGTCGAGATCTTTGCGCAATGGCTCGGTGAGATACGCAGTACGAGGGGGACTGGAGCGTGCTAATCTCCATTGTCGAACTACTTATTAGGTAGAGAGGTACTCACCAGTCAACTACTGGACACTTGATTGCGGCAATAAAGTGATCGAAGCCTAATCGCCGATTTATTCGCTGCTTGATTTGAGATACGGCCTATGCTGGCACACACAGATTGGCCTGACTGAGCCGAGAGAGCTACTGATCCGAATTTCGGAATGGGAATTTGACAGATTAACGAGATGAATCGGGTGACGCGCAGCGCCTGCTGTGAATCCGGATTTTATGTGTATGCCCCGTGCGTATTCCGTAGCTTGCATCGGATGGAATCGGCCGAGTATATAGTACTTTCTGTAGACGATGATGGAAAGCGGCGCAGCAAAGTCCAACCGACCAACAACAACAAGTGGTCGCTGGGGCGGCGCCGTGGAGGAGTTCCCTTCGATTCCGCTGCTCTGAAGCAGCAGCTGCTTCGCCCGTGCTAGCAGGCCGTCAGCTGCATATTTCCCTTTGTCACAGCAACGGCGTTTATCTCACTTTTATCAGCGTTTTTTAACGGGGCAATTTCGCGTTTTGTAAACAATAATAACAACTGCTGGTCATATGCTGCGCCTATCGATATATCGATAGCGCGGGACAATCGTTTGGTGAGCCCGTGGCGATGTTTGGTTGTCGATAGGGCGCGCGAGTTTGAAGTGGAAATTAGAGATGCTGTGGAATATAATTAGCAATTTTACTGGGAACTTGATTATTGCAAGAATTTAAGAGCATTTCGTTTTTAATATCTCGGCATTCAAAATGAAATGTAATGTATTTAATTTGTTTTCGGAATTTAAGAAGAACCATTTGGATTATGTGCCAAGTATCCTAAGAATATTTTATTCAAGTTTTACTTTAATTATAGGAAAACAAGAAAGAAAGCTAACTTTGGCCAGCCAAAGTTTGTATACCCTTGCAGGTAACAATTAAAATATATCATAACTAAGTCAAAAATGTATTAATTTCGATTCGGAAAGCAGTTTTGTGTTAGTTTTCATTAATTTAAAAAAACTGCATACCAAATTTAAAATTTTAAGAAATCAAAAGTTTAGGCCATTTTTGCTAATTTTAATGATGTAACCCCTTATCAAATTTCGCAAAAATGGCCAAAAAATCGATTTCTTCCGGACATGTCTAGAAAGATTCCCCTGTTGATGCTGATCAAGAATATATATGGTTTATGGGGTCGGAAATGATTCCTTGACTTAGAAAAATATTATTTTGTATTATAAAATCTGATATTTTATATTAAAAAACTTCTTGATTTTTTTTTAAATTAAAAATATCATAACTCGGCCAAAAGAACATTAATTTTAAATCGGAAAACTGTTCTGTGGAAGATTTTCTACAGTTAATAAATCTGCATACATTTAAGAAATTTTGAAAATTCAATTTTTTATCAAAATCGAAAATTTTAATGATGTAACCCCTTATCAAATTTCTCAAAAATGGCCGAAAAATCGATTTCTTCCAAACATGTCTAGAAAGATTCCCCTGTTGATGCTGATCAAGAATGTATATACTTTATAGGGTCGGAAACGTCTCCTTCACTGCGTTGCAAACT
>VNKB01015482.1:0-16953 GCA_008042735.1 Drosophila leontia
TTTAGGCGGAATTTTTACATAAAAAGTTATAATTTACAAACTTTATTTGACTTTCTAACCAAGTATTGTGTTGATTTTTCTGTAACTTTGCTTAAAAATCTTTAAATTATTATTAAAAAAATAAATATTGCTTGGATTATTATTTTTTCGCAAATTTGCTCTTAACTAGACCTTAAATTCTTAAATCCAAGGCTTCTAGATGATTAAGGAATCAAGTGCAACCCTCCTTCTCATCTTCATTTAATAAATCCCTTAATCCTTGACTCTACTGTCATTTCCTTTTGAAGCCCAAGTCCTTGTCTTGTCTTCTTATCTTTTAATTTAATCAACAGACAGCAGTCGTGTCCAGCAGTCACATTATTTAAATATCGTCGGAATTATTGTGTCAACAGCAAAAAAAAAAAAAAAAAAAAAAAAAAAATAAAAAATAGTTGAAATATTTTCATAGCGATATTCAAACAGATTCCAATTCTATTTGCTCAGCCTGCTCGTGGGGTATCGGATACTCCCTGTCTCCGTTAGAAAAGGGTAGTGTCCGGCCAGAGACACCTGAAAGATAGTGAAAGGTGTATTGTTTTGTAGATATTTCTGTCGCCGGGCTTGTCGTTGGTGCATTGCAAAATCACCCAGAGATAGATACACCCTCGAGTGGGCAGTACCAGGAGGTGATTGTCATCTCTCTGTGGAACTCTATTTTCGGCACACTGACTTGACAGCTCGCAACTGATTAGGATTAGTGGAGGAGCTAGAGGAGCTGGAGAAGCCAGCGGTCGTCGGAAAAGTCATTTCTAATCGGTATCTCCTCTTCTCTCTTTACACTCGACAGGCTCCAGTGGCGACGACTTCGATCCGAGTGCTAGTGCTGTGCGTCACCACCATCGCCTGGATCACCATCACCTGGATCATCATTTGGATCATCATCATCTCGATCTCAGTGCCAGGAGTCAGGCCTTTGCTGGTCTGCCCTTAGAGCAATCCCTTGAAGAGCATTCTCCCACCAGGGAAGATCATCATCACCTACGCCAGCATCCGTTGCAGCAGCTCCAGCAGCCACCGCCGCCCACGTTGCCGTTGGACTCGTCAGCTGCTGCCATTGCCGGTGAGTCCGGTATGGAGCACTTCTTCAAGGATCCCTCCCAAGCGGAGCAGATTCTGCAGGAGTGGGCGAGACGCCGGGAACCCATCAGTGATCTGGACATCCGGGAAAGTGGTGTCTATGCCAAGACATCCTTGCAAAGGGGCACCCGCTATGGTCCCTTTCCCGTGAAGCTCTGCCATCAGCCCAACGATTCACAGCTGGCCTGGAGGGTGAGTCTTTTGTTGCTTATTTAATTTTTTTAATTTATTTAATTTATATTTTATATGAGATATATTTTTTTTACCTGATTTTCACTTTTAACAACAAATGTCACACATTTTCCATATTTTTCACCCAAAAATCTACAATTACTTTCCACCACAAAGATATACATATATTCCCAAACAATCACATTACAAATCCCTCAACTGATGTCCCCGGAAAACTATATAATATATGACCCAACAGGACAGACCTTAAGCCTTTCACACGTGTGTACATATATATTTCTAGGCAGTCTCAAATTTCCGTTTTTCACATTTCCCATTTTTTTTGGGAAACTTAATCCCATCAGAATCGTACCATATAGATTTTTATGTGCGAAAATTGCACAAGAATTGCAAGCGAATTGAATCTATTTTTTGGGGGTTTTTCGCAGGGAAAATCAAACGATTGGAAAGAGATTTGATTAGCAGGACTCCTCGAGGGTATCGATTGTCAGTCAAATGTGCCTAATCCCTGGCCAGAGCTAATTTAACCCAGCCTGGGTATACAAAAAAAATCCACAAAGTGCACCCCAAATGAGGCTTAAGTCGGGGCCGGCTGATGATTCCAATTAGGGGAATGCTCGAACCCTTCGATCTCGGTTGTCAGTCAGTCAGTCAACTGACACTTCCTCCCTTGCACAGAAGCCAGGGCAGACACAGGCACAGACAATCCAATCAAATTATCGCGCCTCGTCCTGTTGACAAAATCCCTATCCTTTTTACCTACCAAACTCTGAGCCGAAGAGTTTCAGGTATTTTTCTGTGTGTGTTCTGCGCTACAAAAATATTGTTTCTGCCACTCGAGCGAAAATTGCAAAAATAACACACGAGATCCCTTTTCGCATTTCGGTTTCGTGCCTTTATTTCTGGATGATCCTCAAATCAAGCGCACTTTTATCGCTCACATTTCCGTTTTGACAGATACATTGGCTGTTTCTGTATCTCTGCCTGATCCTCCGGTAGAAGGATCTGCGATCCGTTCTGGCAATTCGAAGCCAGTTCCCTTGGCTCTACTCGAGATTATCTCTGGCGCGTAAATATTTTCCTTGCCCATTGACTGTGTCATGTTTGGCTGCTGCTGCTGCTGCCTGTGGCCTTCTTTTTAATAAAGTTATGAATAGTGGAATGAATGGGCAAAAGGACATGTGTGATGTCTGTCCGGGATTAGTAGCAACTGGAAGTATTTGTCACCCAGTTTCACCAGACTATAGTTGTAGAAATGTGTCTCAATGATCTTATCACTTTTTAGTGGCTTCCTCGGATTGCAGTTTTTTTTTTCAGTTTGAAAAAGGATATCTGTTATAAAACGATTTTGATTGAGATTAATCTTTGGAGATAAATAAAGACATGTGGGAACTTAAGAATGGGATGTCAGCAAAGTATTAGTACATCTTGTATTAAAAATTTGATAAATAATATAAATAAAAATATTTACGTGTCAATTTTGAATATTTATTTAAATTGTAAACTTAAAAAAAAAAAAAAAAACGTTTTTAAGGCCAAATCTCCCAAAGAAAATGTTAAGAAAAATGTATATATTTTCTATATCCTTTGCTTTATTTTATAAACCTTTTCCCTTGACAAATTTCTTTCCCTTATAATTATTTTTAGTATTAAAAATCCCCCCTTTTTCTGTACAAACTAAACCCTTAGAAATTAAGTATATATTTTTGCAACTATAACTTTTGTATAAGCTCTCTTTCTACCCCATCATACATATATGTATATAAAATCAAAACACAGACTCTGCAACCTACTTGTTCAGCTTAACCACTTTAAAAATTAAAAAATGGTAGGAAAAAAAACCTGCACACCCTCGTGATAAAGTTTATTTCCCTTATTTTTTAGCAAGAGAATTTATATACATAAACTCCCATTTATTATATTTTTTTTTCGCTCTGCAGAAGAAGAAGCCACTTGAGGCGTTGTTAACTTAATTTTTGGAGCGTGCACACACATATGCCGCACTCACACACTCACTCGTACACACACACACACCTACCACTTAATCGCAAACTGTAAAATGCCGTTTTTCCAAATGACTTCATAGACAAGAGCCTGACGGCGGCTGCTCGTCGGCGGCTTGAACGTTGCGCATACGCAAAGTCATTCAGCTCAGACCACAAAAGTTGAGTTGTTTTTTTTTATTTTCGGTTTTTCGAATTTGATTTTTAATTTGTGGTGTGTGTGTGCTTGTTGTGGCGTCGCCGTGTCTAAGGCAGTTTTCGCAGCAGCCGCCGCTAACGATTTTTGTGTAAATTATGCGTATTTTAGCCTGGCGCCCGTTCTCTGCCGCTGCTTTTATTTTGTATACAAAAACTGTCGGTGGTTTTTGTTTAGTTTTTCGTGTTTTTTTTTTTCTCTTCAGTTTTTTCTCCACTTTTTCTCTGGGTTTTTTGTTTATTATTTTTTTGTTTTCCTGGCTCGGTGCAGATTCCCCCTTGGCTGCCGCCAGTGACCTTGAGTGTGCGGTGCAGACTGGTGGGCGGCTGCAGGGCACTCTTGATGGGCGATGTCTTGCTGGGTTTGCTTTTGTTTTTATTATTTTTATCGGCGGGCTTATGGGGCTTATTAATTGATTAAATATTGAGGGGGAGAGTTTAGGAAATTGTATTTAATTGGAAACCTTTGGTTAAGTTTTTTATTAGAAAAATAAATTAATTATGATAGAGACTAATAGTGAAAAATATTATTAAGGTCGAATTCATGATGATTAAAAGTTTTTCAAATTAATAATAGTTTAAATAAATGATTAATAATAATTTATGTTACCAAAAAAAATATGATTTTGCACTAAATAATTCCACAAATATTATAAATGTATGTTTCCCAGAAAGTATTCTTTTTTATATTTAAAAAAATATTTATATATATTTATTTCTTGTTGTTCTATATTTTATTTATTTATTTTTATTTTTGCTTACAAGGATTTTTTCATGGATTTAAAAAAAAAATAAATAAATATAATTACAACTTATTACAAAAAATTATTTTTCAATTAATTTTTTTATGAATTATAAAAAAAAGCCAGCTAAAATATTCCTTTTTACATGACAAGTAATTTTTACACACAGTATAACAGTCAAGTGGTTTACGTCTAGGCTTATCAGTCCAAATAGCACAGTTACCCCTAGGCATTCCACAGATGGCGCCACTTGTTCCTTTGCAATCCCATTTACCTGTTTCATTATATTAATATTTAATTTAAAATTTAAGCCTAAAATAGCCTAAAAAAATATTTAAAAAATAACCCATATATTTTCCCTTATTTACAGGCTCATGCCGATCACTTCAATGGCTGGCTAGAGCCCACATCCGATGTCTCCGCTTGGCTAAAGAAAATCCGCGTCATAGATGACAACGAGTTTATAGCCAAGGCCAATCTGGAGAGTTTCATTAATGGCGGTTGTGTAAGTATTAAAAAAAAATTAAACTCCTTTGACCCCTTGACCCTTGCCTGACACGTGCCTCTATATTTTTACAATTATTTTTCATTATTTTCTCCCGCATTTGCTGTATTTTTTAATAGCTGTATTATGAAACGAATCGCTATGTGAGTGCCGGCAGCGAAATGATTGTGGATGGTCGACCCAAAAGTCCCGTGCAGATCAATGAGAGCTTCATGAACGACGGCGGAGTCCTGGCCGCAGCTGCAGCAGTGGCCGCTGTGGCTGCCGCCACATCCTCGTCGGCGGGATCGGGTGGAAAGAGCGGCAAAGGGTCATCGGTGCCGAGCGATGATCGCAGTGATCGTGATAATGGTGAGTATATTTTAGAATTGTATATTTAACTATATGGAATAAGGGTTTCTGGAGAGTTTAGGCTGATTTTTCATTTTGTTTAGTATTTAGTATTTTTGAGAATATTCAAGAATATAGGGCGTTTCTTATCTTACAACTTTATTTTGTTGAATATATGGTTCATTAATTAATTATTCAAGGTTCCTATATTTTCAAAGATTTTTATATAATTGAATCTTGAATTTTATTCAAATATATATTTTATTTAAAATATATTTACTTATAAACGTATCTATATTTTTATTAATTATATTTCAATTGATATATAAGCTCTTTATTATTTTCATAATAAGTCATAGTCCCTCTTTAATTTCCAATTCTTTTGAATTTGTAACCCAAAAATGATGTGTTAACCAAAGAATAGTTTGTTAAAAATCCCCACGGACTCTTCTGGCTCGATTTCATCTCGATTTTAATGTATTTCCTGTGTCCATGCTGGTGTGGCTAATAAGCACAGCTGTGGTCCCCGGCAATTAATGCTCCTGAATCCGCATCCGTGTCAGGATTTTTTCAGTGGCAATGCCCGTGACAAGGCTACTGGCACGAGCGGCAACAATTCCAAGCAAATGCGATACGATCTCTCGGCTTATGAGGGTCACCGAACAGCATCCCTTACCCAATATGAGCGAGCACCCTTTTGCCTCCCCTAAAAACTACGATCAATTTGTGAGTCTTGGGCGCATGCGTCCGTGCAATATTGCGGCAACCGCACATGTTTTCATTTGTTATTAAAATGTTTGATAATTTCATTAGAGAGATCCATCAGCAAACAAAGAGGGTGCCGAGATTGTGTCAGCGATATGTCGTCAGTCGGCGATATATACCCTGTATATATGGCACACGCTCAATTTAAGCCTAATCCTGCAACCCCCCGGTACGTGTTTGATTATAAACATGTGGGATTTACGGACAGCTCATTTAACAGTTTCACACTCTCTCCTTCTCTTCGCTAATAATTATCAGAAATTTAAATCTCACTTCGGGCTTAAAATTTGAATATTTAATGAATACAAAGGCTAATCTCTGCGATCATAGTTGGCCTTACAAAGATTTTCCATTAGCTTTGGCAGTTTTTGAAATTTAAATTAAAGCTAAAGCCAAGTCCCAAGTCTAAAAGTCCTATTTTCCAACCCGCTTTTTCCCTTTCAAAGTGAAATATAAAATAAAAAGGACACCTGTGTAGGAGAGTTGACTTTTTAACGTATTTTCGTGCAAGTTTTCTCGCAGTTCATGCTTCGCTGACCGGGAAAATTCCTTCCCTTGACTTTACGCTCTGGCAGGAGACGAGAAGTCTGTCGACTCCAGATGTCCTGGCACAAGGATATGTAGCACGGGGTGGCAATGCGATCACTATCACAGAACACGAAGTTGCCGGAAAGGTGGCAAGCAGCGATCGTAGTGTGGTTGAAAATATATAGCAAAAGATCGCTGGATTTTCAGGGATAGTTACTACTTTTGACCGTTACTTTTGCGAAAGGAATACCTAATGAGGGGAGTGAGTTTGGGAATTTTCTGGTAGGAAAATGCAAATGATAATGGTCGGGAGGCAGGGTTATATATGGGAAAGGTTTTTTAAATGTAATTTAAGTGGGAAAAATACTTAAGAAATAGAAAAAAAAGAGATATATGTATATAAAACATCACAAGTATTTTTATAACTTAATATTTTTATCACTTAATTAAAGTTCACAATTGCCAAACCTGAAAGACTTATCAAATTTAACTTTAAAATCAATTCCCAAGACTTAATAACTCAAATAAATCCCATAAAATCACCAATCAACTTGGTTAAATAGTCAATTTTAAGCTTCAAGCTCCTAGACATCTCATTTCGCTTATACTTTAGCTACTAACCAGCCATTCCCTCAATCACTGCCAGTAAAAACCAACCCACAAAGTTGTCAACTACGCCAAAGCTCTGCCTTCCCTTCACCTTGGAGCAGAACACAGAAACCATTCCCCAAAAAAACAGAAAACGAAACTTAAACGAAACCACAACCGAGCGAAACGACACTTTTGAGATGGCTTTCGGCTCAGGTCCGCGGCAAGTCTTCAATCGACCAATCAAACAATGGAACAAACTACAAACACGAACACATTCTCGCAGATACGTTCAGGCAGACCAAGCCCCTAAACGAATCTAACTAAGAGATACAAATGCCGAGATACATTGACACTTTGTCGCTGCTCTGATGGATGATTAATGAGCCAAAAAAACAGAATACCGAAATAAAAAAGCAGAATTAAATAAAAGGCTCGTGTCGCGGCGTGGCGTCTTCGGGTGTCACAATTTTGGGCATCATTAGGAGTGCCGCCTAACCCTTTTTTATATATACTCTTTTTTTCTAATCGATTAGCAGGCGGATCTAAGTTTGATTTTGCAGCAGCAAGTTGTAAGGTGTAAATAATTCAATCAATCATTTGTCAACAGTTTCGGCTTCCGTTTAGCCAAGCGCTCGAGTCAGGGTCAGGCTTCGGGTTTTCAGGTTTTCGGCGATATGTAATTGGCATGTCAGAAGAGTTAAAGAGCTGCTGTGGTGCTGTGTTGCTGCCCCGCCTCCCCATATAATCCACATCCTGAATGATGCCGAATGGATCCATTGAGTTGTCAGTTCTCTCTGTGTGTTCCAGCTGCCTCCGGGGAATAAAGGGAGAGGAGGCTTCTGCCTGGTGAAAGGCGTGAAAGGACGACTGTTTGGTTAGGGAGTAGAAGATGATGACAGTCAGGACAGGGACAGAGGCAGGACAGGGAGGCAGGACAATTGCCTAAATGATAAGGAATTGATTTGGCTGAACAGCAGACAGGCGAAATTGGGGTTTTTTGATTAATTGTTTCGGCTAAGCTGGTATTAAAAGAGTTAATAGAACAGGGATTACTGATTTTTTGAAGGTTTCTTTTAATAGAAAAATATTATTGATGAGTAGAGGTGAATGTTTCGTAAACATATTGTGGCAATAATTGAATCTTCAAATATTCGTAAAAGGTTAAAAAGCAGGGATAACTGATCTCTTAATTCTAAAAATTATTTTTTATCTTAAAAAATTCCCAAGAACCTGATGAAATTTTTAAGTATTTTTCCAAGTCCAGCTGCTTCTTTAGGTGGCAAGTAGGTTCCCAGGAATCCTCCCTACTAAGGCCAGGCCACCTACTGCCTCACCCCACCCTCATCCACTCCCACTCCTAGCCTCACTCACCCATCCCGGCACACCATATGTCGCAGAACCTTCAGAACCTACTCCTGAAAAGTCAGTCTTCCGCCCTACGAAGGATAACTCCTACCCTCCTGAATATCCCACACTTTCCCACCCAAAGTTCAAGTGCGGCCCACCCCTCGAGTAGGAAGGAAAAGCAACCTCTTGGACGTGGGAATCTTCGCTCTGCCCTTTGCGGCCATATTGCACCCGCTGAAAATTAACTTTTGACCCAAAACAGCAATTACAACATACACATATAGTACCGATCGCGAGAGGGGGTGGAAGACCCACCCTGTTGGGCTGTGGAGGGGGTGGTTGTGCATTGCCTTGAGAGGCAACACCTGTTTGGAAGCCAAGGCAAGGTGCCACATATATGACTTTGAAGCGAAATCAGTCCAATGGAACCATAGCACAGAGAAAAGGCAGTTAGAGGTTCATAGGTTGAGGGGTTGACTGACTGCTGACCCCTCGGATGTGATGTGTTTGCATGCATAATCTCTGGTCATCGCCGTCATCCCTTAGCAGCTCTTTCTCTCTCTCTCTGTGTTGGTATTGTTAGTGTGTTTGTGTTGGTGTCACCTGGTGGTTGTCCACTCTGCCCCCACTCTGTCCACCAGCCCTGTGCTAAGTAGCACCCTACCCCGCCTTCTTGGTAGAAACTACTAGTGGTAACCCCCTTCCCAACCCCTTAAACAGCGCCTCAGCTCTGCTCCTCAGCCGCTCTGCTCATATTCAACACTCATTTCCCCTAGGAATAGTTTAAAAAGAGGATACACTGGGGGAAATCCCTTTTTAAATAAAGATTTTGGTTTAGAAATAATAAGAAGAAATGGGAATATTTACATAATATTGAAGAATTTAAAAGTATAAGCATAAAGTATAACTAAATCGATGCTTTTTTTGAACTCCAAAATTATTTTAGGGTAAAAAATGTAACTAAAATAATTATAATAATATTATAATTCGTTTATTTAATTTTTTTATATTTTTTTATATTTTCCTGCAATTTGTTTTACTGTTTCATGTAACGTTTAACTCGATTATTGCTTTTCTACGCAATAATAAAATATTTAAAATTTGAAAATCTATCAAAAATAAATACATTTTAAAAAGAATTTGATTTTTAATATATAGAGTAGCTTTTCCTTCAATTAATTTACCATTTAAAATAATTCAAAATTATTTTTTTTAATTATTCTCTTTAACTTTTCTCCGCGTGTACCTTGTGTGCACTTGGCACTCGTCGGGAGTTGGCCAAGTTAACGGAGCGGAGGGCCAACAACAAAAAAAAAAGGGGTGGAGTGTGTGTAGCAGGGGTGTGTGGTGTGGTGTGGTGTGGTGTGGTGTGTGTCTTGCCTTCGCAGTCGCCTTGCTTACTTTCATTTCGGGACAATTATCTATTCAACGTCAAGCTATCCGAGTGCCATATATGAGTGCACACGATTTCGTCTCCTCCGCTACCAATTTTGTGTTAAGTGTTTGCGTGTTTACCCCTGCTAGTCTGCATGTGTATTAGTATGTGTGTTGGTCATATGCCAGTGCGTTCTGGCCAGAAAACTAAACTAAAAAAAAAGTGAAAAAAGGACCTGCCGCAGATTGTTAGCGGGCAAACAAAACATTAGCTCGTCGGCATTATGCTCCGCGAACGACACACTTGTTCATCAAACGCGAAGCCGAACGGTTGTGTGTCAAGTGAGCTGACCCAAGTGATAACTTAAGGATCGAACGTATATATAGAGTGATCATCGTTGAGGCAAAGATTGTGTGCTTGATAAGTGTGAGTGTTTCAGTGAAGATTTAGTGGAGATTCAGTGAAGATTCTGTGAAGATTCAGTGAAGATTCTGTGAGGATCTATATTACTAGGAAAAGATTTTTGAGATCCGTTTAGGGAGTTTTTTTTAGAAATATTTAGGAAATATAAATATATAATTCGGGAAATTTTTTACAATTTTCATTTACGAATTTTTGGTTTTAAAAAAAATGTTTAAATATATTTAAATATCATTTTAAAGCTTTAAATATATTAAATTTTTTTTTAAATATATTTTAAAAATATTTTATATGTTTAAAACTATTTTATACATTTAAAAATATTTTTAAATATAATTTTAAGAAAATTAAAGCTTCATAATGATATACTATTCTTTAAATATTTCTAAGAATCACAATAATTTAGCTCATATATAAGTATTTAAGTTTTTTTGCTCATTACTAAATTTATTAATAGCTCCCATCTAATATCCCATTTTTCCCCTTAACCTTTTGCAGGTGATATTGATTTCGCAGACGACGAAAACGGTTTCGACATACGCTGTGAGGTCTGTGATAAAGTCTTTCTGGATTTAGAACTGTAAGTACTGCCTGCTAATTGCCATTAATCAGACCCCCGCGGAGACCGCTCCAAGACTCCTACTTAAACCCAAAATTTCGCGTAGGAGAATGTCTGCATCTTAAATTGCTTTGGCATTTAAGTAGCCGCACCACCACCACCATCACCATCACCAGCAGCATCGGTTATAATCTAAATCACAAAAAATATAAGCCAAAAACTCAAAACCAGCCCCCAATTAGCTTCCAACTTACCCAAAAGAATTATGGGTGCGCAATCGAAGTGTGTGTATGTTTGTGTAGAAGTTGAAAGAGAAAACCGACTTATAAAATTAGAAAAAAAAGACCCAGCAGATACAAAGTATCTGCAAATGTTGCTAAATGCTTTGGATCTCTGTAGATCTTAATTAAAACCCGATGGCGATAATAGTGCGGCCAATAAAAGTGCCATTAAAGCATTCAAAGCGTCGAAAGTGAGAGTGATCAGAGCTCTTGTGGTCTCTTGCTCTGGATTCCGCCTGGCGACGACCATGATTGGTTTTTTATGGGCCCAAATGTGCAATCTGTAGGTGTTAACTGTCGCTTAATGTCCCCCCTATTTTCGATTTCGTTTCGGCTTTACTTAGATTTTAAAGGTTTTTTTTTTCGGAATCTTGGGTTTACGGTTAAGGGGTTTCGGTAGTCAGAGATTTAGATGAGAGATGAGAAGAAAGGGTATAAGAAAGAGTTGAGGAGGAAATGTTGATCTAAGCAATGAAACAATATTTTAAAATTTAAAGGAATTTATATATGTATAAATTCATAAATAAATTTAAAGAAATTATATTAATTAATGAACAAAATTTCTTAGAGGAAGAACAATCTAAACAGCTTTTTTACATTTTTTGTTAGGTTTAAAATTCGATCAATATATTTATTTCTAAATATAATTAACTAAATTCATTAAGGCTTAAATATCCCTCTTAAAATCCAACTAAAAATATAGCGTTTAATATATACATTTTAAATTATATTTACCAAATTATTGAAAGCTTACAACTTTACCTTATCCTTCAATTTAAAAACTTAACTTTTTAGACCACTTCAAAGAATAAACCTACAAAGTAGTTAATGCAAAAGTATTGTCTAATATTTACAAATGTTTTGCCTTGTAATAAATAAATGAAACCAAAAGCCACAACAACAACAACAAGGAACAAAAAGCAACAATTGCCACAACACGCAAATGACATTTCTATATAAAAAAAGGGATATAATCGCCCGATCTAGGCCCTCATATATACATATATTTAAGTTGAAGTGCTAAAAGCGAGCTTTGATTTGATGTTTTGGCCAAAGAGAGAGATGTGTTGTGTGTGTTGTTACCGTTACACGAGTGGGTGCACCGGGGAACCCCCGCGGACCGGCACTTATCAGTTGCCCAGTGATTTATTGAATTTTACATGAGGAGTCAGTCCAGGCCATGGATGGAAGGGAAGCTATGTGAGCAATGTCTGCGTGTCCGGGGCTGTCTCTCTTTTATTATATTTTTTTTTGCCATTTATCTGATGTCGAACATGCATGGGTCTGTAAGCCAAACAAACGCCCACACTTCAGGTTGAAGCAGAAAAAAAATATATATATATATATATCCAAATGGGGGGCTCTCGGAACTATCAACTCTTCCATGACGATGACAAAAAAAAAAAAAACAAAAAGAAAAACGAAAACGTTACCGCCTCTCCTGTCGACATCAGTGTGCTTGGTCTATATATTTTTCCCTCGCTATTTTGCTTGATTTTTCTACGCCCACGAACAAAGGCGATAAGCATCTCAGAACCACCACAATTTTCCGTCACCAAGGACGCCTTTTCCCATTGGCTGCAGCTGTGTTCTGCCCCCCGAAAAAAAAGATATATGGAGAGATCGCTTATCACCTGGCCGGGCGTATTAAATATTGAACATCATTTGACTAATTGACGCCCGTCCCAGGCAAAGGAAGGAGCAGGAGCAGGGATTTCCCTTTTCCCCTTAGATTCTCCATGGATTTCCTAAGGGAACAAAGGCGTGTGAACTGCCACACATGACTTTGATTGAACCGCGAGGGCCCCCACGAAAAATGTCACAATGCTAATTTCATTTCAGCGATGACAGGCCGATAACGGGGGGGAAGGAATATTAGTAGCTGGTCTTGGAGTTTTTACCCAGCTTTGAAACCCAACTTATCAGAGGTTTCTTTTATATATTTCCAGGTTGGACGATCATCTGGTGGTTGCCCATCATTTCAAGGACGACTACTCCTGCAAGCTCTGTCCTTCGCGATTCTGCCATCGTCCTTTGCTCATCAAGCACGAAGCGATCTCCCACAATAATATAAGGAAATATTCCTGCGAGAATTGCAGCAAGGTAAGTCCTTATAAAATATATTAAAAATAATAAGAATAAGTAAAAAGAAACCTTATAAATCACCTTATAAATAATATTTTTCTTTAAAAACTATTTTAAAAATCTAAAAAAAAGTTACTTCTTTTCACACTTTTCAATAAATCAAAGAATCTATCTTACAAAGAACCTTTAGATTAAAAGATCACCCTTCTGCGCTGATCTATTAAACCTAACAATTGCAATGACGATAAAGAGAGAGCATCCAAAATCCAAAGCCATATAGCTTCTGTTACCGGCATTAACCTTCGGTAAAAAAAAAAGTTACGCCGTCATTAATTATTGTATCAGCTTTTCGGCTTGGCAACAAACACATAAAAAGACTTTTGATTTCAAGCGGATCAATAGCCGCGGGCTGCTAACTTGGCTCTTAAGAGACGGTGTGTCTCCTCCACCATCCCACCATTACCCCCGGTGACTCCTTTAAGCCCGAGCACGCGCTCAAAAGCCGAGAAAAAGCCAAGAAAAAGCCCGAAATCAGGGCGTGTACTCTCAGCGAAACACTTAAGCGCTTTTTTCGGTAATGAAGAAACCCTGTCCCAGCCCCACTTTTCATTGTCTGGCATTGTTCATCTTCTTGGCTGCATTTGAATGCCAAAGCCAAAGCGAAATTGAAGGGCTTGGAATAGAGGCAACCATCCATCCATCCATCGAATCATCCGATCCAAGATTGGAGATCCCAGATCCATCCATTTCATGCGTCATTGTCATCGCAACTGCGACTGCCACGGCGACTTCGACATCTTCCCGAGATGTTTTAATGGCATGTTGATTACGATCTTGTGGTCTCTGGTCTCCGCTTTTCGATTTTCCCTTTTTCCATTTCCAAATCGAAGCTCGAACGGTATTTCCAATGTCTGCCGCGCATTACAGTTAGTTTACTTAGCGCTCTGTAATTGTTTCGGTGGCATGTAAGTAGCACGCATTGTGGTTCCCCCTCAAACCGACTCTTTTCCATATAAAAAAGGGTAAAAAAAAAGAGACAGACCGTAGAAGAAACCCATCCCTAAACGGGAGCCACTCCGGCCCCAAAACAAATGATGATCGATCTTTTCGGGTCCAAGACTTTCGCTGGGCTTCGTTGAGCTTTCAAAGATCTCTCCCTCGGTGCCTCTTTGCCTTTGCAGCTGTCAGCTTTGTTTGTTTTAAGCAGTTGGGCTTAAAGCGTTACCAAAGGGATTTGCCACGGATCTACAAGGTTTCTTTTGGCATCAGCAGCCTGAGTAGGCTCAATAGGGTTAAGGGGTTATAAAGTGGGGGGTTAAATAGGTCCAAAAATGCGTGGGGTTATCTATGAAAGCATGTTCAAAAGGGGATAATCTTACAGAAGAAGTGTTTCTACCAGAAAGTGAGCTTCTTTGAACACTTTTACAACCTTTTATTGGTAAAGATTTTATTTATTATTTTTTGATACATTTTTAAAATTAATATTTATAAAATAAACCACTCTTTAGTTATTTTTCGCGTGTAACTTTAACCAGAAGTTTCAACTCCATTAGGCTACCAGAGTCTGATCCCATCTTCAGGCCATGCAACCGCGGGCACTGATGCCTTGGCTGACCCCAACGTACGCTCCTAGATCTGGCCCCTCTGTCCCCTTCTGCCACACTCTGTTGGTGTCCCCCCTTCCATTACACATTCCATGGCAAAAGGCAGAGATCTCGTCGAGACTCCACTTCCTCGCTCCTGCCTTCTTCTCCTACTCCTCCTTCCTCGAATGCCAAAAACACCTACACTCAACCCACTGAGGCAACAACTGCTTTTCATCTTTCAAAACACTGAGAGAAATCTGGGGTTTTCTTTGGGAAATATTTCTTAAGAATAGGGAAACTAAAATAAATTTCTTAATAATATTTAAGAGTAAACTACTTATTTAAGATCTTTTTATGATCTTTAAAGGAAAATCACTTATATCTCCAATATCTATACAAATTTTCCTCTCTGTTTTCACTCTCTTGTTGTTATTGCTGTAACACCATGATCGTCGTTGTCGTTATATATATTTTTTCCCCCCTCTTTCCTTTTTAAAAAAATTTATTTTTTTATAAATTTTTGTTGTAGTTGTTGTCGCTGGTCTTTTGTGGCGTTTTTCGCCTTTTTGGAGAGTAGTTGAATCTAATCCATTTGATGTAGTTATAGCACGAGCTATTCTTGTCCGTCCCAGCCACCAGTCCCTCTCCTCCTCCTCCTCCTCCTCCTCCTCTCCCCCTATATCCCAGCCTTTGTGCGATGGAGATAGACAAAAAAGGCTGCCTCGATCATCGTTTGATATGAATTCGTAGCGCATTATGACAGCATGATTAGGCATAACAGTTTCGTACAGAAAAAAAAAAGAGAGATGTATAGAAGGCGGCGGGGGAGTCGAATTGCTGACCGAAATCAAGTTTGAAGTGGGTACACACAGAGCAGCAAACTGGATGCCAGGCTGCCTCCTCTACTCCTCCACCTTCCCCTCCACCCTCCGGCAACTGGCCCCTAATCCTACACACCAAGAAGCCTCATGGATCTGTCACTGCTATGTAAAAAGTGCGAGCTTGGGCTTGGATTTAGGGCTGGTTAGATGGAAAATATGGAAAATATTACATTTTTTCTAAAGAAAGGAGAATTTTTTAAAACTATTTTAATATTTTTGTTAAATTTATGTTAATAAAACCTTAAAAAAAAACTATTAATTCTGGAGGATTGGTTCTATATTTCTCATTTTAGACTTTTTTAATTCCTTTCTTTGTATCCTTTTTCATAAATTTGTTTCATTTAGTCTTAAAATATTTCCTAGTTATTTAACATCTCCCTTCACTTTCCAAGGGCCAAAGTCACTGGGCTTTGTTCATTGTCCAGCCCTGATATATCCACACAAATTCCGGTGGCCATTCGAGGCGCGGTGATGGATGCTTCGAGCTGCGAGGCAATGACAATTGTAGCAATTGATGTTAATAATTGACGAAGGTGTTCGTGGGAGGAGATGCTGTGTTGTTATTGCTTATGGCTGCTGCTCCGGTTACCTTTGCGTAATCTCGGAGAGCGTCGGTAGAGCGTCGGAGTCGTCGATCGTCGATCGTCGGTTATTGTCTAGCCAAAAACAGATCCGTTTAAGCGGCAAAAGCTACGCAGCCAACAGATGATTGATTAATTTCAGTTTCATTTCATTTGATTTTTGGAACCAGATCAGGCCAACCAGTTCCCTATATTGTACAGTGAAAAAAGGATATAATTTGGTATACAAATTAAAATAAATTAAGTTAAAAAATTGTTCAAAACAAATAATATAGATTAATTTCTTTATCCTCCAGTAAAAATATATTTTCAGGTTTTGTTTAAGCCCTATTTCTACCCATTTTTTTCTAGTGTACTTTATATATTTATTCCAACAACCAATCGCAACCAATCTCAACCAAAACTCTGATCTGTTTTGCAGGTTTTCTGTGACCCCTCGAATCTACAGCGGCATATTCGCGCCTACCACGTCGGCGCTCGCTGTCACCCTTGTCCAGAGTGCGGAAAGACGTTCGGTACCTCGTCGGGGCTGAAGCAGCACCAGCACATCCACAGCAGCGTAAAACCCTTCGCCTGCGACGTGTGCGCCAAGGCGTATACGCAATTCTCGAACCTGTGCCGCCACAAGCGGATGCACGCCACCTGCCGCTCGCAAGTCAAGTGCGCCAAGTGCAGTCAGACCTTCAGTACCACGAACTCGCTGTCCAAGCACCAAAAGTTTTGTGATTCAACGCACCGCCAGCATCAACATCAGCAGTCACCGCTGAGTCGCCATCACCCGCATCCGCATCCGTACCAGCCGCATCCGCATCCGCAGCATCCTCACCAGCATCCGGTCTCCAGGCATCCGGCAGCCGCCACAGTCACATC